>JAFEJD010000775.1:0-28805 GCA_018296065.1 Blastomyces percursus
CCCTCCCCCAAAATCCCGGATACATGCCTCGTCCCTCGCGCAAGCTCCCACCGCCCCTCCTCCACGCCCGCCGTGGTGGTACACAGAATCCAATAAGGTGCACCAATTGTTCCTTGACATTTTCTTGGTTTCGATCTTGTCTGATACTGGTTTTGGTTCCGCACATGTCAAATCTGCAAGCCACTTGAAACTAACAAGCCCCCACCCAAACCGTGGCAACACAGCGCGAGTGGCGCTCTCATCGCCATCCATCTAGATTTGCTCCAATGTTTTCCTCTATTGGGATTTCATCCATCATGCTCTGCACAACTTTCTCTTCGCCACCAGAAAAGAGAAAGGAATAAGGGGGAACCCGAGTTCGGGGACATAGGTATTTGGAGACCGAGAGGCGGAACCTAGGCTAGGTCAGCCCAGAACCATAAACCAATCCCGCAGCATAACCTTAAAAAACGAGGAAGAGGAAAAAGAAAAAGAAAAGNNTGTTGGACGTCTGAGTTGTTGCATGTCGGCTATATAGTGGGTAATATGCATAGTGTGTGGGGCGCTAGTCCATACTAGGAAGCCTAGGGCTCCAACACCCCCCTCCTCTCAGACTAACTCCTTATCCTTTTCAAATCATTCAAATCAGCAATAATAATTAAATACAGAAATCAGCACCTAGTTTCCTCATCAGGACTAGGTCTGGTACATGAAATTACCACAAAACTATGCTCAAATTCATCAAAACCTTGTATCCATCATATTCCTTTGTATTCATCACATCCATCATCCATCCTCATAGCTTAGTTGGCACTTGAAAAGCTCTTCAAAATCTGATGTGACAAGTGATGGTGACCCGCGCGGCTAGTTGATCCATCAGATTGTTGGAGTTCAGATTCTGAATAGATTCTTGCTTGATGATGTAATTCATTCTCATCCTCGTTCATATTAACATTGCTTGCAGACATATCCAACGATCCTACAGCAGCTCGCGTTCTTGGAGGCATCATATCCCCCCTTGAATCAATCTTTTCTCCGCGATCAAGACTTTCAAGCAGTCGCATTACATTAGGATGCTGTATTCCTCGCGATCGAAGCTCCCTTGGCTTCTTGTCAGGACTCTGTTTCCCCGCGATCAAAGCTCCCTTGGCTTCTCATCAGGATGCAGTTCAGCGAGGCAGTTCACAAGACATTTTATACCTCAGATAAAGTAGCAGAGTCATAACCAGTTGTAGTTGCATGTCGGCGGGGCGCTAGTCCGTACTAGGAAGCCTAGGGCTCCAACAGAAAAGAACATCCGTAACTTTATTTTGATTTGTATTATTTGTACTGTACAATACGGGCTGTACATCTATCTGTACATCCGTTTGTCGCGACTGGAAGATATACTATTTTGAACTACTATTATTATTGTGTTGTTTATTGATGTTTATTATTTCCGAGCGAGCGAAGCAGCAGGTTGTCGTAGCGGAGACAGCACAACGGTGGCCCGAAGAAAAAAGCGTTGATATCAGCAGGGGGTTCTTCTGGGTTCTTCGAAGTTTGGAACCAGGCGTCATCCCATCCCTGAGACCAGGAGGCGGGACAAGCCAGGCACAGCGCCGGAGAGGCGAGAAATACAAGAGCAGTACGGTTTGTGTTTTCACTTAGGCACACTACGCTGTAAACACTGTACGCATATACATGTACAGTACATACAATGATACATACAGATACACATACAGATACATACCAAGGGACCGGTCTAACTGCCACCCGCCACGCGCTGGCAGCGAGTAGCGTGGGTAGCGCAGTTGCGTGCGTGGTTGCTGTGTTTGCTGCTGGCCGTTTTTGTTTTTTCTGCGCTTTTTCCTTTTTTTGCCTTTCCGCTCCGTCTCTTTCATTATATTAAGTAGTTATTATTATTATTTATTCTTCTCTGGCTCTTCTTCTTTTCTTCATCGTCCTCCTCCTCCTCCACTAGCCCCAAAGCATATCCAGTTCCCTCTTCTTTTCTTTTTCTTCCTTTCTTTCTTTTTTCCTTCTTCTTCTTCTTCCGCTGTCCACACTCTCCGTCTCGGTCTCCAATTACTGTTGCTGCACGCTCTCCCGTTCCCTCCGACGCAGACAGAGTACTGCAACCAGCCTACTCCTACTCCTCCTCCCACTCTACTTTCCTACTATACATACCCTCGGCCACTCCTCCTCGTCCTATTCTCCCTCCCTTCTTCTCTTCCATCTCGGGTCCCGAGTCGTTCTTTCAACCGTCCCTAGACTTCTTCTTCCCATCTGTCTTTTCTTTTCTTTTCTTTTCTTTTTGTTTCTCCATTCTTCTTTCTTTTTGCTCCACCTGTGGGAAAACCAAAACCAAACAATCCCAATTATCCTCCGATTATCTTTGAACCCCCCCTCCCCCCTTCCCTTGTCCGCCGCGTGTGGTCGTTGCATCCACCAAGTCTTTTTCGCAGTCTTTTTTGCAGCCTCCACTCGTATCCGTCCCCAGGGTGGAGCCCCGGCAGTAGTCTGTCCTATCTCACCCCCCTCGACCACGTCCTAACCTACTACGACCTCATCGACCCATCTCATTCCCTCTCTCTCCACCACAACACACACAAACACAACACACCCTTCCCGCGCACACTCATACGCTCTCTTACTCCCTCTCAAGCTCGTGCTTGGAGAAGCTGCCTGCTGTCCAGACTTGATTGTCGCTGTGCTAATCGCGAACTCTATTCGCGAATTGGTGTATTCTTTTCCGGTTAGTTAAACATCCCTTCTTCGTCTTGTTCTTCGCCTTTTAATTCCCACAATGAACGGGATGGAATGCAAGAACTTCTCGAACACTGTGATGCGCGCATGCTTCAAGCATGACAACAAAGAAGCAGACCCGTCTCATTGGGCGTGGCATTCGCATTGGTAGGATCTTGGCGACTGACAACATGCAGTTTTCCTTAAACAGCGCCAAACAACTCGCCCCCCACCCCGTCCGGTAAATAATTATATATATATATTTTTTTTTACAAGAAGTCGTCGGGGCGTTTAACAATCCCACAATCGATGGTTTGGACGATCCTACACGGTAACGATTCGAACTTTTCCTCTATTTCTTTCCTTCGCTATGGATCCCAATATTAGAGCGCAGGCCTCGAGGCCCCCTTCGGCAAATATCCCACCTCAAGGACCTCCACCTCTGTCCAATCTGCATCAGTATCAGATGCAGCCACACTACTCCATGGCGCAACCGCATACTCTGCCCCCGCTACAGCATCCACAGAACCATTCCCCTGTGCATCCTTCCTATCTAGGACAGCCCTACAGACATGAAATGCCCCGGTATCCACCCACCTCCGCCAACGACGTGTATGCTGCGTCTTCCGCTCCTATGCCGCCTCATACTACCGTCAACAGCTTGCCCCCGTCTTCATTCTTGACCCATCATCACAACCAGCAACAATACCCGTCGCATGGCTTATTGCCCCCGTCTACTACGTCGCAGGCCTTTCCTCAGCCCATTGCGCCAGCTCCTCCTCGGGATAGAAGAGCGGATTATGGTGGTGCTTTACCCTCCGGTGCGTTCAGTGATACAGGACCCAAAGGACCCACAGTGGCAACCACAGATAGCTTACCTAATTCCCCAGCAGCTTTCGTTCCAAAGGACCCACCGCGCACCCAGGTAGTTGGATCTCAGGGCCGGAGAGGGATACTTCCAAGCGTGCCAGGACGGGCCGCTGCCATTACTAACGGAACAAACGGTACCACGAAGACGGCTATCCCTGCTAAAGACGCGGATGGGAAATTCCCTTGCCCACATTGCAACAAGACATATCTGCATGCAAAGCATCTTAAACGACACCTGTTGAGGCGTAAGTGGTTCTCAGCCGGATCAACCCCCTTTCTATGATTCGGAATATACTCTCCGTTTTGACAGTTGAAAAGCCTTTCGTTTTTTAACCATTTTACATTACAGATACCGGTGATCGCCCGTATATGTGTGTTCTGTGCAAAGACACTTTCTCCCGAAGCGATATTTTAAAGCGCCACTTTCAAAAATGTTCGTTACGTCGGGGCAATCCGACGGGTGTTAGCCACTTGTCGCATCCCCACGCTCATCTGAAGAAGGCTCAGGCAGCGGGCATTGTCCCCAAACCAGTTTCAGGAGATGTCAGTAGTTCCGTCTCGACTCCTAACGGTATCGTCGGAACACCTTTTGGGGAAGGGCACGTGAACGGGGTTGGCATGGCCTCTGGTCATCACAACCCTGGATTTACGGATCAACGGCCTCTTGGTTATCAGATGCACCCTGTTGGCGGGATGAACCGTGGTCCTGTTGATCATGGATACGCCCCAAACCATATGCATCAGAGAGCTCCCTGGATGGCTGAACCCAAACAGAGTTCGTATCTCGCGCAGTCTGGAACTGACACAACCGGCCAGTCGAACGTTGATTTACCCCCTATCGATGCAGCTAAATCTGCCAACAATATGCCTGACAACAAACGCCCTGGCATGCCTGCCGGGCCTAACCCCGGCCAGTCGGGTGAAATTGACTGGACATCGATGTTCCAGGCCGGCACTCAGGATGGTTACATGCAGCCAATGTTTCCAGCTTCAGTAGCCCCCGTTCCCGACTCGATGCATTCTCAGGTTGAGACCGATCGCAAGTTCTACCCAACTGCAACGAGTGGGCAACCCGAAGGTGGATTGAATGGACTGTATTTAGCTTCTACTAGCTTGGGCGGTGACGGTACGCTCGACTCATACCCCATCTGGAATTTTAACATGTCTCAGCATAGCCCGCTGCAACGTAGAGCGGACCGCCTCATTAACTTTTGCTTTCCTACTGGATTACAGGAACCGTTCAGCCTGCACGTCAATGACGCACAGGAGCTGAAGGATTGCTTGACGGCCGATAACGTGAAACATTTTCTCGAACTCTTTACGAATTACCAAGGCCATTGGCCCTATTTGCATATTGCCACTTTTAATTTTTTAGATGCGTACGATGGTCTTATTCTTGCCATGTGCTGTATTGGAGCCGTTTATTCCGACCGTGTTGAACCGGACCTGGTTCGTAATTTGGTAGCTCTTACCAGGGCTGCCATACTGCGAAGCTCCCGCATTCAGAATGACCTACGAACCGGCATTGCCTCAGGCGCAGATTCTTCGATCAAAGTGGAGCCTGTTGGTGCTCCTCAATCATTGTCAGCTAGCGATATTGGGGAGATTCAGTTAATTTTCATGTTGAATACTCTGAGTGTTTGGCATGGTGATCCGAAGCAACGAGCCGCGGCACGGTCCGATATTTCTTTATTTGTTCGCTTTATTCGTCGCTTTCGTTTGCTTGAGCCTGCGGGCCCCAGTGATCCTTCGTGTTATAGTTTGCTTCATAATATGCCTCATGGGAAAGCGGTTGACATTTCCAACTGGAATTGGCTTGCTTGGGTAGAACAGGAAAAGAGATCTCGTCTTGTATTCATGTTCTATTTAGCGGATGCCGCCATGGCAATGTTTTTTAACTGTCAACCACTTTTAAATCCTCAGGAGATTAGCTCCCCCTACCTTGTGACGATGCGCCGATGCCTTGGGACTTAGAGGTCATGATGTTCGGGCTATTGTTAATGTCACTGGCAGTTGCCGGATAAGAGCTTGAGATGAATCAGACTTTGTCCGCATTGCAGAGTCCAGTCGTTGATTTCCGCCCAAGAGCCACAAACGTCTAGTCGAAGTTCATTCTCATTCACGCACTGCTTGTCCAAATCTGTCTCGTTCAGAAACAGCTATCTCTTAACGGTGCTCCTGAGAACGACAACGACAAGAGTATATCTGAGGCTTTCAGTGCAAGCGACATATATAACCCCGTTTCCCGTCCCGACTGCGCATCCATGCATGGAATTGTCGTCACAAATAGCCCAAGTAACGGTCAGGCTAACGCCACCAACGGCAACCCTTCAAATGCTCCATCGTCCTCACACACCAATATCATATACAAGTCCACAACCCAAGCTCTAAAAAAGTGGAAGCGTGTCTGGGATGAAGACATGTCAACACAATATCCGCCAAGTCCGACCTCAACCCGGCGCTTTGGATTCTGTCGCGATGCTATACCTTACTACTGGCTCGCCCAGGCTCTGCTCTGGCCCAGCCGGCAAAATGACTGGAAACTGATCCGTGATGCACGTCTTATACACATCATGACAATGCTCCAGAACGTTCGTGGATATGCCCAGACGGATGCCGCGCAGAGGGGCGAGGGACTTGGTTCTATCAGTGACATTGATGATGGCTATGCTATCGTGGATCTTACGCTTGATATGAAGTTATTGTTTAGACCCATACGGCAACAGTTCGAAGGCGATATATGTTTTCAACGGATATGGGGTCTTCACGCTACGGCACCTATAACAGAATGGGTTTTTCGAGTTCGATTAACGGTTTCTCTCGTACAATATCACCAGGTTCAAGGAAGGCAGGGCAAGCCATCAGGCAAAAACAAGGCACCCAAGCAAACGCAAGCACGTAACGGCCGAATCAACCCTTTTTGCGGCATTTACCGAAGGTTACGCTACATTATTCCTTTTGTTTATTTCCCATCATCGAGCAGCAGCACCAATACCAAGCGCGCTGGGCCGCCGGGTGCGACCGCCACAATCTCTTTTCAAAGGCAAAAATCGGACGACACAAATACCACATTTAGCATTTATAGACTCGGACCGGAGCATTATTTAATTGGTTTTATTTTCATGAATGGGTTCACAAAAAATATGGTTCTAGTATTCTTCCCCTTCTTCGATCTGCTCTTTCCGTACCAAAAAAAGTACCTCCGCTTATATATTTTTTTTGCATTCATTTCTTCCGCTTGTTCACGTTATCGGTTTTTTCTCTCATTCCGCTCAACTCACTTGATACATATTCCCCGCACATATACACCGTATTTTTCTTGCGGATAAAGAAAAAGGAAGAGGAGGAAGAAGAAGAAGGAAAGTTATATACCGGATTATGTTCATGTTAAACGGCCGTCTTTTTCGAAACACTCCCAGCACAGAAAGAACAGCATATACCATACATTATTCATCCCCTCCTTTTTTACATAGTTTTCTCTCCTTTTTCACATTTTGTTTCTGATTTTTTTCGTTCGAGATGTACAAGACTTTTTTTTTTTATTTTTGTTTTCACTCACATAAAAGATTTCGTTATCGTTTGCTCCATCACACTGGGTTTTTTTTTTTTTTTTTTGTGGCTTTGGGAGGGTTTGGTGGCTTTGGTTTTTGGTTAGGTTGTTCGTGTTTTTCTTTTATTCATTTATGCATTGCTGAACGTATTTTTTTTTTTTTTTTCCGTCTTGTGTTCTATTTGCCCATTTTCCTCTCATTTCTTTTTTTATATTTATATTTCTGTTCTGCTCTCTTGCTTGCTATCTCATCTTTTGCTTATTTTTGCATATCTAACAAACTACAATACATTAGCCTAACTACAATAACAATAATAAATTTAAAAAAAATCTAGAAAAAAGGTTTATTATATTAATATTATGTTCTCTTAAATGAAAATTTCTGCCCACATATCCTTTTCCCCCATCTATCCTGACGAAGGGAAATTGAAGAACAAGGAAAACAGAATTTCATAGTGACTGTCTTCCCAATTGCAATTGCGGTTCTTTTTCCCCCTCTCTTTATAACTGTGTTTGGGCTATTGCTGCCTTCTTCTTTATGTTTATTTTTATTGTATTTTTACCATTTTACATAAATTGAGATAGAGAAAGGCCAATTGGGTTACTTTTATGCTATCTGCATCCGTAAAAGAAATCGTTTTTCTCCGGGCTAAGTCTAAATCAGGTGACCCCAAATATCCACGTGACATAGTTTTGTTTTCAGTCCAATAAGCTTGGCGGCGATTTCATCCCGAATTGTGACGAACGAACGACGGACGATATATACCCAATCCTCCAAAAAGGAACCTCTTCCATTCCAGGGAAACCAAAACAAACACCCCGATCTATATTTCTCGTGGGATTTCTTCTTCGTCTCTTTTATTTCTCTCGCTCTCTTTGCGGTTTCTTTTTTTTTGACAATGGTATGTTCGTGATGATTTATTTCCTTGCGGTTTTTGGTGGTGTTGCTTTCGTTGTTGGCGGGTGGGTTTGTTGTGGCTCGGGTTGGGGGCCCAATTCGGCTCTGAGATTGGGATTCGAGGGTTCCTTCTTCACTTGTCGGATGCCTGTGGGTGTGATTGGGGTTTGTTGGCGGGATGGGGTGTGTGGTTTGTAGTTGCGATTCGGGGGTTGATATGGATGACTACGACGAGGACGACGACGACGACGAAGGAGGATGGGGATGGGATGTGGATGGAACGGAAGCCTCAGCACGACGTAATGCAGCCATGGGAATCGGCCCGCGCCCGTTTTCTTCAATTATCGAAATTCCGCGAATCGCAAACGCACACGCCCGATGCTAGTTCCAGTCCATAACCATCGGGATCGGGGTCAGCGGCTCAGCGGCGGGCGGTGTGTTGGATCCATTCGAATGCGATTCTACGTATGCCGTGGCCCTGGTATCTGATTACACCGCTGTCGCTGTAGCTGCCGTCGTCGTCGTACTCAATCACGAACCCAATCGCTAAGCATGGGCGAGATACAAGATCGAGGAATTTTGAAGATCGCCGCTCCTGTCTGCGATTTGTTTCTTTCCATCGGCGTTTCCCCTAGCCTATATACATGGAGGAGCAGTCTTTTTTTTTTTTTTGGCTAATGCTAACGCGACCGGTTTTGGAACATAGGTTTCGTCTTCTGCCGCTCGCGCGGCCGCTGCCCCTTCGTGGACTACGAACCACCGGACTCCGTTTGCGCTTAGGTGAGAATTATAAACGTTGTTCTTTTTCGGTCTTATTTTACTCGGGCTTTTTTGGTTTGTTTTTTTGGCGTGCGGGGTCCCCATGCCGGGAGTTTTGGGAGGGGATTAACTATGCCGAAAGGTGGCTTTGACCGTATCGGAGGGGAGGATCTAGAGTCTTTGCGCAGGGCTGGGCAAAATGTAGCATGATGGGGCGATAAGGCTGGCTTTATATTCTTGACTTTTTCGGGAAGAGGCTTTTGTCTGTGACGTTTTCTACCAACAACTCTGGCAGAAGAGGAGAAGGGAATAAATATTCGTACCGGCTACATATCACTAGGCTGCGATGCTGCCGGTCGATGTATATTATTTATCCACACTGGACGGATTGTTATCAGTGCCGTACAGACTGATATAATTTCTTTCCCCAGAGCACAACGCTAACCATGAATTTTGCATACAGATACAAGAAACAACCTCACTATGCCGGCTTTCCTCTGAAAACCGCTGTTCGATAGTAAGTATTCCAATCTCTACCATATAAGTTTAACTGGGAACTTGTAACCCTCCTCCCACTCATGCACACCGATCCGTACGCCCCAATTCCAATCGAATATGACAGTCGTATCACTAACTCGTCGTCCCCCTCTCTTCTTTCTCTTAAACAGCGGCACAATTGCCACAGCCTTCGGCGCTACGGCCGGAATCTTCGCCGTCTTCTTCTTCGGAGAGGTCCCCCGCATCCGAAAGGATATCCTCATGAACATCCCCGTCATTGGCGGATACTGGGAACGAAGCATCCCTCCTGAAGATAACGTTAGTTAACCCCCCCTTTGGTTTCCCACCATTTTGCCGCATTATATATTCAGATATGTGGGTTACTCATATTTGCGAACCGAGGACTGATCTGGTTTTTTTTCAATCTTCTAGCCCTTCTAAATCATCGCTTTCCCAATTTCTTTTTTCCGAGCTGGAAGGTCTGCTCCGTATTTGTGAAACTATATAGAAAGGAGCCAACGGGTAGATATGGGGGACTCTCACATGTGTGGACCTGTTGCGTGTTTGTGTATGTGTGTGCGTTTGTGGATTAGAACGATCCGGGCCAGGAAAAGGGGGAGTAGATTGTAGCATCTATGTAGTATAGAGCGGTTTTTGCCTTTGCCACAAAAGGATTATTTCTTTCTTCTATGAACATATTACACATATATATCACTTTTGCTATCTGATTTACACGGCAACTAGATCAAGCTGCTTGCTACATAGATTTTCTTCCCTAACTAGTCTCTCTTTCCTCTGTATAGCGCCATATCTAGGCGTCAATTTCCAAATCATAATATCTATGAAAGATAAAGTGAATACACAGCAGCGCAAACGAATTCTCTTACCTATTCCCACCGATCTGCCCGAGATGGAAAAAGAAATAAAATAAAATAAAATAATGAATAAATAGCTATAATAAGAGAAGCGGAGTATTTTATATCATATTATCCCCTTTGCGCCAACGCCCATACAGTTGTATGTAGACTATAGTACATGTGCAAAATGCAAAATGCACAGATAGGCAGCCGCGGTAAATAAATAAATAAAAAAAAACCAGAACCGAAAAACAATGGCTTTGATGTGCATGTTCATGTTGTGGGATGAAAGCGCGCCAACTTGCACTAACTGACTAATTGAGTGAGCTTGCTCTTTCATAATCTGTACCATGTTTTCTTTTCTTTCCTTTCTTTCTTTAGTTCTTTTTGGATTTTTGCAGTTTCTTTAACGAAAACGCCTGATGGGACGAAAAGAAAAAAGAATATTGCACCTCTCTTCAAGGGGAAGCAAGAGATGTGTTGCCTCTTCTCTTCGGCCTCCTAGCTTCACCTTAACACCTAAATGGCCATCGACCCATCATCCCATATGTATCCATCACGGAATTCAGACAAGTAGTTTTTCGTAGTTTTATCATGGTTCTTTTTCTTTTTTCTTTGTGCACCAAATCATATTTTTGTCTTCGTTTGATCATGAATATTCATAGCAGTCGTGTTGTGTCCCCCTCCCTCCTCTCGTTTCGCTAGATGTTAAAAACAAAAACCAAAATCAAGGACCAATGGGGGTCGTCTGTGGAATCTGACACTCTATACATATTGTCGTCGTGGGAAATCCTCCACCACACTGGCGCCGAAAAAGTCAAACAACGACCAACTGGGGCGGGCGGGCTGTCGGTGGAAATGAACCTTTTGATCAGTTATTTTACCAACACTCTTCCCCTCCCCCTGAGGGCCCTTCTAATCAGGCAGATAGACAGACAGCCCATGCTCCCTTATTAAAGGCTGAGTTGGTCAGCACTCCCCACCCTCCCTAGATGTCGTCCCCTTTTAGTCACCAAACCAAGGGGATAAAACCGCTCTTCACCCGCAGCAGTCCGTCCGCCTACGTACCACTTCTCGGGACCCATGGCGTCGCGGAACCCGCCGCTCCCGCTGCTGCTGTCACTCCCCCTACGGTGCCTGTTGTGCGAGGAGGGTATGGGTATTGGTAATGGCGCGGCGGGTGCTGGGCTTGTGGAATGAGGTTGTGCATGTGGGTTTGTGCTGCTGTGATGTTGTTGCTGCTGCTGCGGATGGTGATGATGATGGTGGTGGTGGTGATGGTGGCGGTGGGAGTGGTGGGGATGTAGTTGGCCTGCTGAGGCGGCAGCGGCGGCGGCTGCGGCTTGAACAGCGGCGGTTGTGGATTGGGGTGGCGGACTTGAGGATATGTTGTTATTTGTTGTTGTGGATGAGCCTGCGGCGGCTGAGGATGCGGATGCTGCTTTTGTAGTTACGGTTCGTGTGTTGGAAGATGAGGCGGGGGATTGAGATGCTGAGTTCGAGGATGTAACGTGGGACTGCGAGAGGGGATTTGTTGAAGGGCCCGGCGAAGGCGGTTTTGACGATGCCTTGTAGGCGGATTGGGCACGGAAAGCCGCCAGGAAATTGGCTAGGAATGGGCGGTTGGTCGACATGGCGTCGAAGTTGTGATATAGAGAATTGAGAGGGATGTGGTTTTTGTTACAGAAACGGGATGATTTGAGCCTGGGGGTGTGCCCTGGGCTTTTCTTGCCTCTCCCGCTGATCGTTTTCAACTCTTCCTATCCCTGAGCAAATCACACCCTCTGACCAGGACGGGAGTACAAACAACTGAGCCTCGTATTCGAAATCTACGAGGATTGGTAGAGAGAATCGATAGGTTCTATATCACCACTCAGAGGTGTAGGAGGATGTATGACTTGATTCGACCAAGTTAGCGGAACTGTCTAGAGCTATCCCCGGTAAGAAGGAAGGTATTTAATGGTGTGGATATATAGAAATATAGCCTCTTACCGAATGCTTCCGTCCCCTTTATGCCGCTGCGATATTGCGAGCCAAAAGATGGGGGGAGGGGCTTGATGCAGTGATGCCTGCGATCTATTTGCGCTAGGGTTGGTGCGGAGTAGTTAAACAAAGCAGGTTTTGAGAGCAACGGAGAGGAATTCAATAGCAACGTGTTGGAAGGAGATATTCAAGACAGGCGGTTCCAAATTCCAAATTCCGGATGATGACGATGAAATGAATGATATCCAATGTGAGTTAGCAAGATATTTATTCAGGATTGGTAGTTAAGAGGTTTTCTTTTTTTTATTTTTTTCTAGGACCGGCTTTAAAACTCCAACTTCAGATGGGCGGACGATGGCGATTTTGCGACGGGGTTGAAGGTTCGGCGATGATGATATCAGCGGTCTGCGGAGCGACCTCGGAGCTAATCGGTCCATACACTCAACTCACTCGATACACGCCACACTCTGTGTATGTATCAGCATTGTTTGAGATTTATATATTTGGTTATCCCCATATCATTTATGCCGGTGTCGTATATTATATTGTTAGCTATTTCTCCTATATGTTTGTTCTATTGTTGTCGCCGTCGTCTCCTGCTGGCTGTGCTGGTGGTCATGGTTGCTACAAGTGGCCACCACCCTGCGCTACCCCTCTGCCCTTACACACATCTAGATATATGAAGTGATGTTATTGATAACAGTCCTTGAAATTTCGTCTGAGGGTTGGCAACAGCTGGATGGGTGAGGGAGACCACAGTTAAAGGGCTTATTAACCAGTACAGTGGCCGCGATATAGCTAAGGAAGGTTTGTAGCAAAAGGAGTCCATACGAGAGTCATTAAAAATGCCTCTTGCTCATAGAAGAAGAGTTAATGGAGTTTATAAAGTGACTTACTCATGCAGCCAATCACGGCGTAACTGTCAGGTGTGTCCATTTTGAATCAAATGGGATGAAGCGAGGGTATTTGTCATAACCGCCTTGCCCGCTTCTAGCCCATGGTCATCCTACTATATATCTATTGGTAGTTGAAATAAGAGGCAAGAACGATGCATTGCGATGCCAACCACAGGGAATGATGTATCCCACGATGTTGGCTTCTATTTCACACGGCCATATATTAAATCAGGCGTGCTCGGGAGGACGGGGAAACGGCACGCTGTGTGTCCTGTACGAGGCTTACAAACGGCCAAATAACGCCGGCCGGTAATGTACCTACTTTATTCCTCCTCCTCCCACGTCTGCCCTAGCCAGTCGGGTTCCTTGTAGGAAGCTGTCGCACACCAGGGCTGGTCCTGCGGGGTATACGGACTCAGAGGTAGATCGTATGGCATACGCAACCCCACAAATGTAGTAGCAGTAGCAGTCGCTGACGAACCGTTGTCCTTGTCTCCTCTGGCTTCAGGCATATCCTGCTTAAAGCAGGGCAGCATCACTGCGGTTTTGTTCTTATCTTCCTGTATCCCTCTACTGCCATTCTCTCGCGCCCTTTTCCCTTTTCCCTTCTCCTTCCGCCCGATTCCATCATCATCATCCACCTCTCTATTGACAAATAAGTCAGGCCAGACTATCACTCCTATTTCCCAACTACATATACGTATCTCTTTTTTCCCATTCGCTGCAGCTCCCCAGGCTTGTAGCGAAAGATTTGCAGAGCTCACCATTGCCCAGTCGATGGTGGCCAGGTCTGCATCTGAGAACCGGATATATGTCTTTATATGCGGTGCTGCTCGGCGACGTCCTGCTTGCCGAATTGGCTGGTCGTGTTCGTTGATGGGAGCGTGTTTTTGGCCAGATTCATTGGCGTCTTTGCCCCGTTCTTCGGAGTTGTCACTGCCATCGCTGGTGTCGCCTGCCCAGCGACATAAATATGGACGCAAGTACTCAAGTTGTTTTCGCTGTGCGGCGCTCTGGAGTTTCATATGGATTGACCCGCCGGATGCGTAGCCGTTCAACGATCTGCGGATCTCATCTGGGGTAGGGAATATAATTGAGAATTTGGCAGGAGGGTTTGTGTTGAGGTTGAATAAACCAGAGGAGCTGGACCGCGGTGGTGACGGAGCGAGTGCGGCGAAGAATGTCTCCTTTAACCATTTGTCGGTTTGGCCAAGTGTTGCTACTGAAGATATCTGGCGATTTGTGTTCGTGAGTAGGATACTCCTAGAAGCGAAGCCTTCAAACCCCAGCATTTGGCATGATCATTTCTCACCTGTATTACTATTTGGGGTCTTTTCCCCGCAGTATTGGGCCCCTTATTAAGTGGAATTTGTTGTATTGAGTCCTTGAGGGCAGGCCAGCCCCAGAGCGTCTGTTTTTCCGAATCTAACTCGTCAATTGCTTGCCTTGAGGGAACACTGGCTACCAGCCCAGCTCGAACGGCACTGAAATCGTATTTTTCAAGTTGGTCGACGAGAGGGCCAGTCTTTTTACGGCCATAAGCCTCGAGATACGCTAGTAAATCCCTCTTGAATCGCATTCCTGACCCGAAACTGTTCGAAGACGTAGAACCTGGCCCACGCTCCATTTCAGGACGCATGGGAAGCAGCGGGGATCGCCAAACTGCTTGACACATATTCGCCCAATCTCCAGCGATCATATTTGCCGTGTGAATAGCGACCCTGTCTAGATATCAGCATCACGATAGATTGCTTTTTCGAGTTTAATTGTGCTTACTGTGCTTGGTCGTCATGCCTAATAAGGATCATCATTTTCGAATGATGCGTCCCAAATGGCTCAGGCATATAAGCGACTATTGGCTCAACGTTGGGGTACCGGCGGCAGCTTTCCTGCATACGAGTTAGCACAGTTAAGCAGCTGAATTATATTCTCTAGATGTCCAATACATCGGGGGAAGTGGTGGAGCAGGAGGCTGCTTCCTAGAAAGGATGTAGGAGAGTTAACTAACATCGATACGAATTCGATTGGGAGACTCCCGTTTCCAAGAGCCATGTATAATTTTCACATTTACCAAATTCCGCACATCTTCATCAAACTGGCTCATCAGAAAATCTACGTCAAACATGTAGTTGAACTGCCAGCATTCTTTGATAAGAGGGTCCCCGAGAATATCCCGCAACCTGACAGCATCGGCATTGCCCCCTGATGATGCAGGGAAATCGCGGATATGTGTGAGCTGGATTGGAGATGGGATGTTTTTTGGGGTTGATGGAGCTTTTCCGTGAGTTATATTTGGATTGGATGTACTAGGCTGCCCTGATAGCTGGCGCCGTGAAGGGGGCGTGATGGGTCTCTTGAGGGATGCCAATGTGCTAGCATCTTTTAAAGGGGCATCGTAGCCCTTTTCTTGCAAAGTTTCATGAGACCTCTTAAGCCTCTTTGAAGGGCGTCCGCTATCCGTCATAGTTGCCGGATATCCTCGAGATAAAGCAGAAGCAAGTCGCCTTCCATGCGGTACATAAAATAGAGATGTGATCCAGGGTTTTGAAACCGTTCGATATAAATTGACCATAAATCAATTCAAGAGTTGGGATTTGTGGAGAGCCCCAACAATGAACTTCCGTAGGGAATATGCAACAAAAAAAATGAGATTTGTAAATGACAACTGGATACATTCGGCTTGGTGAAACTTTCTAGCCATCTATCTGCTGGAAGAGCTGCTGGGCGCCGGTGAGCTGGCGGGCCGTGGGCATTTTGGACGATTTTTCAGGTGGCCCTTTTCAGTAGGTTTTTGAGTAATAGTTATTACAGAGCTGTTACGAATCGTCGTTCTCAGGATTGATTGGGGCAAAAATACCATAAAATGATAACACATTTTGATGTAGGCGGCAGCTTCGATTATTGGTCACGTGAATCACTGGCTACAACTTGTTGTACAAACTACTTACAATCAAATAGACCATTTAGTAACTGGCACAGGAATAAACTGACATATTAAGCTTCTTGTGTACTTGTCGCGGTTTACAGAGCATGGGTTTACAGTGCTGATGACTTGCCCCACGTTTGGATTGTAGGGCCAAATGTTCAATGCATTTTTGGATGAGTTTTCGGAACATAACTAGATCATTGCTTAAGTCTACGTGAGCTATAAATTATATCCCATGTCTCGGTTTGAACAAGTATTAATGGAATTTAGTGCAACTGACTTGATGACTTATTAGGCTTACCCTATGATGAATGTTGCTCTGCCGGACATCAATAGAGCACGACAGGGAATCATGGCAAGCCCAGCACCATCCCCAAGTGCTATTCAGCGGAGAGTGTGGGATGGCCGTATTCCCCTTGAGATAGCGCTGTCGCCGGCTGAGTGCAGGACCTATGATAAGGCAGACCCATATATTGTAATTTCAATCCCTTATATGCGAACTTCAAGCATTTACCTCCGTCACCTATGCATCTGTCTAACCCTAGATCTTTACAGATACGATATCCTCGTGTATCATATTTGCCCTTCTTACTCCCAAGGCTACGTGCTTTCTTTTCTACTTTCTTGATTGATATCGAAGCCCAACCTCACCAGGGTTGGTTTTCCTTTGAAGGAGTGCCCCTGAAATGGCACTACCCCGTCGGACTCCTGTATGATCTATATTCAGGAGCAGACCCAGTGACCTCCAAATCCACGGCTGGGGAGGACGCTCCCCGCGCAGCATCTCCGCGAGAACCAGATGACGCCGCTCTCGACAATGTGCACGACCGTGGTGAGCCAATACCTTGGCGGCTGCAAGTTCACTTTAGCGACTGGCCGGACCAGGAGCTTGTTCGTCTCGATGCTGACGGAAGGGTGATCCATGATGCATTCATTAATAGTGTCAAAGAGGCCGATTTTGTGCGGAATGGAACTGCGAAGGGGATCATGACGTTGTCTAAGGAGGATTCATCTGGATTATGGCAAGCTGTCCAAGACCGTGCGTACATGCATTTCTTTGAAATCCTCTCCTCTACTTTTAATTAAGGTGAGAAATGAAGAAGAATTACTGAAAAAAGGAGAGAAAAAAAAAAGACGACTTCACAACCTTCCACCGCATCTCCAACATCCTCATCCCTAGCCCGCCCACTCAATTCCGAAACATCCCCTTAAGAATCTTCCTCCCTTCTCCACCGAACGCTGTCACCCCATCCCTGAAAGTAATCCAGTCTCTATTCCCACCGACGTTTATCCCACCCGCACCCGGCCAAACTCAAACCGGAACACCGGCGCGACATACCCAACCACAGCCGCACACTGTCGGATCAAGCCTAAATTCTCTTCTCCCCAGCCTCTTCCCGAGCAAACGGGTTCCTGTCCTGGCGAAGCCAGTGCTTCAGGGGGCTGTGGTTCCCATGACCGCACCGCTTGATGAAATTGTGCGTGTGGCGGGGTATGCGGATGGGTGGTTAGCCATTGTAGTGTCCATGGTGGGATGACATGTTAGGACCGGCCATAGGCATATATATATTCATGCTCCAACTTTGGTTTGGTTAAAAAAAAAAAAAATTGCCGACTTGCTCGCAGGAGAACGAGAGCCTAAAAGATGGATTCTAGTTAGAAGATTTTGCATCGTGAGGAAGGAGGTTGGAGTGAGGTTGAATTTCTTCAGTTGCTGCCTCCTACCTTCCGCGATGGGGAACACCATCATGGTATATATACATGCTGATGGATCTGGGCTTTCTTCTTCCGTTCAACATCTTTCCAACAATATAATAGGATGATTTATGGTAATCATAATCATAACGGGAAAGACATTTGGCATACGCTACGCTATCTCTTTCTCCTTCTGCTTCTCCTTCTTACAAGCGGTTTAGATAACTCATTCGACCCAATGAACAAAAATTCTCAAATGGGAGTTCTTTGCGCAGTGATATTTTACAATATATGTGCATTTTATCCCCAGTAATTTAATGGTACATGTACAGCACTCTGCCACCCCCTCTCTACACCCTTATTCTAGCCGTTTCTGAAGTGAGAAAAATCGCTGACACCACGCAGACAGCAGAAAAGAAGACGCGGACTCGGCTACACACACTCTGTGGAACGACAATTTCCCATGTCCCACTAATACCATTCATTGTCCGCTGTAACTATCTTAAACGTTTGACAAGAATCTGCAGAAAATCGTCGATTTACTTTTCGATTGAAGTGACCGTCAGAGACACAGCCACACAGCGCATGCCGTGATTTTACTTCACATACAACCAGAACCAGCGGACATAGACGCACGGGAGCGTTTCTTTTAAAACGAGTTTCAACACACGGAGAAATCAAACGTTATAGAAACCTCTTCTTGCCTGCATAGAGGAATAATCAACTACTATTATTGCCCAATAAACAATAAAATCTAGTTTACCTAAAGCAAGCCATGAAGGGGGCGTAGGGACAGAGTCAGGGATTCGAAAATTCAAATCAGAGCCGTCTGACCGGACATATCGAAGGCCTACACGGAAGGATCGAGGGGATCGAACTATTTTTGAAAAGGATGTGTGTCATATTTAGGAGGCGGCTTCTGGTAACTACAGCTAGTTACACATGCTTTATAACTTACGTCGATGAGGTTAAATGATTAACTCAAGGCATCCCTTTTCTTGTTTCCATGCCTGTCATTAAATCTACAAGTCTGATTGATGGCTAGCTTCGGAGAAGTAAAGAAAAGAAATTAACTCATCTAGAAATAATAAACACCGTGCTCATTTACATGTACTTTTGAATTCATGCATCATTTCAACTTCATTTTTCATTCTGTATTTACTCAACTAACTTAACTATATAAACTGACTAAAGCTAGCTAGCTAGGTATTTGTATACCACGTACCACTTATCATGGCGACTGGATATTCGCGGGGGAAAGCAGATTGTTAAAGAAAAGACAAAAGACAAGCTTTGGAGGAGTGTCGTAGGGGAATTGGAACAAAAGATGACGAAGAAAAGGGGAATATGAGGGGAAGCGAAAGCAGAAGACAAGGGAAAAAAATTCTGCAGAAAAAGGGAATAATAGCCACAGCCAGCCACCCAGTAAATTGCGAGAAGTGATTTTATGAAAAGAAAAAGGCAAAACAAAATTCGTTCATACAAATTTGCTTTACATGTCCCTTTCATCCACTCGGGTGGGAAAGAAAAGGGGGATTGAAGAAGTGAAGGAAGGAGATGCGGGTGGGTATGGAAAGAATGATAAATAGGTATGTGAAAATTTGTGGGACGGGGATGGGTATATCTGCCTGTTCACAATAAAAGATATTTACACGAACAAGAAACAAAGGGAAAAAAATGAAATGAAATGACTCGCTAGAGTGAACTATGAGGGAAGAAAACACGAGATACCAATTAAAAAATAATAAGCGACATGAAAAGAGGGATGAGCGAACGAGTCTTAGCCCACGGGGTGGGAAAGGGATACATAAACATGGTAAAAGAGGTGAGATACTATTTATATGACATTTCGGCCGTTGATCGTGAGTTCGCCGCCTTCCTCTCTACCCTTCTTCAGCGCTTTGGCCAACATCAGCTCCCGCATCCAGTTAATCCTCTCATCGCGCGTCTTCACTGCGAAGTGATGGCTCTTGCCTTGGCTGGTGAAGAGATGTTTCCGCTCCACGGCAGCATCATTGGCAGGGATGAGCGAGAAGGCAAAGGAGGTTTCGTCGCTACTCATGGGCAGGTTGGCGGCTTTGCGGAGCACGGAGCGTTTGAAGGCGGCGGTGAGTTTCGAGTTCGTCGCAAGCGATGAGCAGGCGACGGCGTAGTCGTCCACGTCGATGAACTCTAGAGCTCGCGAGCGGCGTTGGGCATCACGCTCATCCTTGTGCATGGCCAGGACGGTGCCGCGGAGGGTGAAGTGGGCGTCTTGCCACTCGTGGCGGAGGAGGCGGGTTTTGCGCTTCTTCATCCAGCCGCTGTGGGAGACGTCTGGATCGGACTTGTGGGACTGAGCCGAAGGGGAGATTCCGGCGGAGGAGCGAGAAGGTCTGAAGTGGTTTTGTGTCGTATGGTTTGGGCGAGGAGTATTGGGGAGGTCTTCCGGGCTCTCGATGGGTTGCATTGCGTGGAGTTCATCTACTGGAGCCATAGTGGCGAAAGAAGGGCGTCGTCGATGGTTGTCAGGCTTAGCCGACGATGAGCGGGAGACTGGGTCTACTGGCGGGCGCAAGTGGTTGCCATAGGCCATATTAGGTGGGACGGATTGCGATGCTTCCCGATCGAGAGGCTCGATGGGGAAAGCAGTGACAGGGACGTCCATTTCTGAAAATGGCGTGTTTGTTTGTCGAGGCATATCTAGTGGATATTGGTAAGGGTTGTATTCCTGAGTTGCCGTTGCCGAGCCTGCCAGCCTTGAACCCATTGAAGGAGTGACGGTACGTTGACCGCCTGAAAGAATGCCATCGGAGCCATTATCGTCTGGTATCATGAGCTTTGGAAGGTTGCGAAGGTTGTTGGCCATGTGGAGGGCTGGCTGGGAAGATTCGGGTGGCGAGAGGGTCGGGAATATTTCCATCGGTGGGTTGGGTTCATAGTATGTGGAATTGTTCACATGTTGGAAACTAAGGAATTGTCGGACATTCTCTTGAGGATCTCTGGGTTGTACTCCATTGAGATTCTCAGCGTTGAGTTGGAACTCAGGTAGTTGACCGGGGCCGAGAACATCAGAAGACGCGACAACGGAGGGAGCTGCATATGATTTAGGACGCACAACACTTCCGGTGACTGTTTCCTTGCCAGTATTCGGAATAATGGTGCCGTCAATCCTGGTGAACTGATCGGGGAACTCAGTCGCGATGCGTGCTAGCTTTCGTTGCTGCTTCTGGAATCTGCTGCAATTCTCACCTTTGGAGCACGTGTGCAGTTTCGGTAGGAGCTGCTCGATAGCCACGATAGAAACAGACTCAGCTGGAGAGATTATATCGCCATCCGCAAAGACACGATTGGTGAGGCCCCGTCGACGAGATGAACCGCGAGGTGGAGCCTCAGAGTCAGTGGAGAAACATTCTGAGCTATTATTGTCGCTTCTCACAGACGTACTCCTGCTCAGCCTTTGAGAAGAGCCGGTCCGGTCAGGAGCTGCGGCCGGCACCAGAGGAGCATTCGTCGATTCGGAACGGAAGGTCTGTATCATATTCATCAACCGATATCGTATACCAAAGGAGCTAATGTCAAGCTCCTTCAGATCTTCCATCTGGAGATCAAGGAGGACAGAGCCTGAGATATCATTCCGGATGAATCGTTCGACTATGGCATCCTCGAATCCAGATTCGTACATCCATTCTGCAACTTGTGTGGGTGTCCAGGACCGCACATCGTCGAAGCCAGCTACGGGAGCGATATCTGGGACACTTGAGGATCGTGACCGTTCAAAATAAGGAAACTGTTCCGGCGACGTTGGACTGACTCTCTTTGGCGAGTGTGCCGGTCTCGAGCTTTGATGTGGTGCTAGGGGCGAGAGAGAAAAGTACAATTCCAAATCTTCCGATTTATCAAAAAATTGCGAATCCAACGAAGCTCGGAATAGGTGAGGCCCCGACGGCCCTTGCACGGGTTTGCGTTTATCAAATTGGAAATTAAAGGAACCCTGATCAGATTCATCTGGAGTCGGAGCTTCATCCTCAGTTGATAAAGTTGTGGCGCTATCATTACCAAACTGCAGCACTTATTAGCTAGTTTTTCCCAGCGAGGCAATGCGAGGAACTGCGAACTTACAGATTCTACACTTCTTCGGGGAGAGTTATCTATAGGAGAGTAGTCTGCTTCATAATCGGTGTCGAATATCTCAGTCGCTTCCGACAACGGTCGAGAATTGTAGGATCTTGTGGAGAGAAATGACATGTGGTTTGCCATCGGCTTTTGTAGCATTTGTACGCCTAGCGACCGCCGTTGCTGAAATACAATTGGAGCCTCCTGTAAGATATAGGTCAGCAAAGAGCTTCTTTTTTTCCATTGCGAGCGAACAGACATACCATGACTGGAAAGGAAATTATATTAAAGGACCCGCGATATATGATATAACCCAATTGTAATATCAGTGGTGAGACAGAAAAAATGATATTTAATAGGGAAGCAATATAAAAATGAGATAGACCGTCGCCGGTGCTACGCTTTTTCTAACAGTTTAGAACGGAAGGACAACTATCAAAGCGCCTTCTGGCCTTGAGTGATATAATATTATAACAATATATAATGAAACAAAAACAGAAACGGGTATATCAGAGCAGGAAAAACAAGATCACATCAAGGGGGGAAGGACATTCCAGGACGGGCGGGTAGGTGGGCGCTTCGAGATATATGTAGACTGGTGTTTGAGAATTAAGGCTGTGCGTGCGAAAGGGGAGGGGGGAAGGAGGGAGCGAACGGCAGCCGGGAGCGACCCGGGAACGGCTGGTGTATACCAGTACCGCTTCCATACAAAGCTTATGTGCTGGGGGGGGAAACATCTGTACTTCCACAATATGTACCGTACCCGGATACCCCAACCCCAAGTGGGATTTCGTAAAACTGGACCATGACAGACAAACCTTTCCCTAACCCCCATCTGCACGCTTCGCCTGGAGGCTTCTGGTCGAAGGGGCGGGGACATGGATTGTGACTTGCGAGGGAAAAGAAAGCATGGCGGGAAGCGAGTTGACGGAGTGACCTCACCACCCGACGTACTACCGTAACTAGTGCCGGGCGCATCACTGTGAAGAAAGTCACTCTCAACTCCTACAGGCTGGAGGTCCCTCTAGCCGGCGCAGGTTAAAACCATTAGGTGCATATCTGGACTGGAAGGGGGAGGGGGGAAAGACGAAGAACGTGCACAGCCGGCCCACCCCCCAGCCCACTTGCAACACGGGCCTTGAGTGGTGTGATGGGGGATGAGGTTAAGAATAGAATATCCTGCGACAATTGAGCAGCAGCGGGATTTAGCGGCCGCGGGGGAGCGACCACATCGGCCGACAGAGAGATGCTCCAATCATCGCGCTCCTGCACTCAGATGCTCGCCGCCGACTGGCTCAAAACTCTTTTTTTTGCTCGTTTTTCGACTGGGGTGGTTCGGCGACAGGGATGCGGGCGTCTGCAGATACATCACACTCGAGCGCAGGACAGGACATTTCTATTGGCGGGAGCCGTGTTTCTGTCACTTCTTGGTGCGAAGGGCCGGCACCTTTTGCATCCAGACAACGAGCGAATGGAAGCCCGTGGATGGGGCTCGGTTACGCGCCCCTAAAGAAGAAGGGCTGGCAAAAGAGGTCTGCGATCTCAGGTTACTTGCTGGTGATCTTTTCGCGGTGGGGTGGGAAACTTTTCTTTTTTTTTTTCCCCACGTTCCCCTTTGGGAGCAATTTGCTGCTATTTTCGGAGTTGGGACATTGTGTTTCATTTGAGGATAATGTTGGATAAGTACAGATCAGTTGTAATATGGGAAGAGCAAGACCAGACCAGGATTGGATCTCCCACGCTTCCATCGACGCCTTGTTATCGATAAGTTAACGAAGTATCCTGAGAAACCATCATCATCTGGCGGATCTACGACTTCTTGCCAAGTCGACTCAAAATTGTTTGACACCGTCCGCCGTCTATTGGAAAACTCAACGCACCTTTCTCTTTCTAGTAATGGCGACGGAATAGGTAGGTTAACATCCTGTACAAGGTACTGTACAGAGTAAACAGGCCTGCTGGCGGTCGCATAAGAGCCCTGCAGCAAAACTACAGATTCTGACGGGGAGCAGGGGGAAAAGATACTCTTTTAACATCATCGCAACTCGCACAGGCCAATTAGGGCAGTTGGGTGCAGGCGGTTGCAGCAGATGGCCCGATTTGGGGCATTTTGCGCCGCCCCTCGGATCCCAGCCTGAGTCTAATCCGTACTTTCCCTCCATAACTATCTATGCATGGGGCGAGGTTTGGCACGGGTATGCGGCCGTGGACCGCATGTACAGATCAGATTACTGTGCATGTCTGTATGGATGTCTGTATGGATGTATGTATGGATGTATGCATATACATGTCCAGTACCTTGTCAGGCCTGCAGAAGTACCTTTTTGCGCCCTCGACCAGCATCGATCAGCTGTGATGGCAGGTAGCGGTACTTGGTCATCTGGCCAAGAGCGGCACGTTCGGAGGTTTATTTTTTATTGTTAATAAGTGACAATAATTCCCGCTCTTGGACAGGTTATGATGTTAGCCTTGGACGGAAATCAGTCCCTTTCCCCTCATTCGAATTAATTTGCTGCTAATTCCTTCTTTTCTCCTGATCATGTGGTTTCTTTTTAAAATCCTTTGTATCACCTTCCTCTCTCTCCCCAAAGCCAGCCTGAAAAAGAAAAGCAACTCTGGGGCTGGGCAAATGATCCTCTCAGACTCCCGTCTCTATCTATCAAAATCCTCCTCCGCCTTTAGCGCGGCGGAGAAAGAATGTCGCTCTGCCACCACAACCCCAGCCAGCCAATATCACAATTGATTTTCGCCACTTCCTCACTCTTACTGACATCATTCAGTGGTCACGGGAATCACTGTGAAGAGGAGCTCTTCTCCGGATATAGGATCAAATCACCCTCTGGTTGCAATGGGTGGAAGTGCTGAGCCTATAGACAAGTAGGTACATTGCATACATACCTCATCACAGATAGATGGACCATGACCATCTTTTTTTTGTAAAAGCCGGTGACGTAGGAGTACATACATACCTCCTTGCATCCTCACCGCTCTGCACAAGCTATGCTCAGCTCCTGAGAATAGTTATCTATCCCACTTACCTAAGGTAGAATGTCAGATTGGAGAAAAACCACGGATGATTTTCTCCCCGTCCATTTTTCATGTTAGCCGACGTATGTGAGAATCCTCTTGTCACATAGCTATCACACGGCATACCTAGTTAACAAGCAATTGGCCCGTTTTACGGAGTAGTTATCTGTCTAATCATGAGCATGTATTGGCGCTCCAGAAAATTTTCAATGGATGCTAGGTGTTATCTTTGCCTTTACCTAGTGTATTCTGACAGGGAAGTGGAAGCCATTTAGATTTGAGCTATCATATGTCTTTTTGGACCTCGCTTGCTTACCTACTCCCCTTCTTAATTCTTCAAGGATTCCTGAATATCTTCAACTGCCATCTCCGTCTCCATCTCCATTTCCTTCTCCACTCCCCCGGCCACCTCTTTTCCCTGTAATCACCATTAATCGCCATTTTCGTCATGGCGAAGCACAGCGCCCCGTGCTTGGGATCAAGAAAGAAGCAAGGAAGGAAACATAAAGCGAGTGGCTAGCAATGGCTCTTCACATCAACGTATCTGGTAGTGACCCCTTAATAACTCCTACGATGACTGATCCTTTTTCTTCTTTTCCCGTTTTCGCAACCAGCCGTCGTTGGGGCGAGCAGGAAAGAAAGGGAGTGAGTTTTGCTGAAATCCATGGATGACATGGCATGGCTTGACATTATATGCGCGCTTACTTGAAAGAAGCCTGCCATTATCTTGAAACGGGTATTCTTTTGGTGGGAATTGTGTGAAATTCTTTTATTCATGAAATTCAACTAGTTACTACATTTCTGTATTCCTTTTTACTTTGCTGGAGGGAAGAGACAGGATCTGTATATATTGATACAACTACTTTACCCCGTCTGTAGCAAGGGTTATATGGGTTGTGTGTTTCCTTATGAACTTCGTGGAATGCGTCGAAGCCAAATGTGCATTAAAAGATAAATGTCTAACTACAAGTTTAACATTAACTACGGTGAAAAAATTTAAAGATGAGAGAAAAATTAAGAAGGAAAAGGCAGAGCACATACCGCAAAAATGCGCGTATATGTCAATTCCCATTTCCCACTCCCAAATTGACAGCTTCCAACCCTATCTACGCCTGCTTTTTTTTCCGAAGGAAAGCTCATCAACCCCGCATTTAAACAGCTCTTGTAGCTTAGCTATTAGAGCTCCTAGCCAAGGAAAAAGAAAAAAAGGCCACAAAGCCACACACTTTTTTCTTCCAAGCCTGCCACATGAGCAAGCTATGAAATTCTTAGCTCTTGGTAGCTGCAGCACGCGTGTGTATCTATGTGATTTATGGCTCCCAGCTTTGCTCGGGGGTTGGGATGTAAGAATGAAGCCGGGGCGCTCCTTTCTCCGCCTCTTGCTCCATGTGCGTGGCGTTGTGTCGGGAAATCGGGCAAGAAGAACTTGAAGCTCACGGAGGAAGGGAGGATGGAGTAAAAAATAAAAAGAAAGTAAAGAAAGAAAAGAAAAGAAATGATAGGGAAAATTAAGGAGAATGGCTGGAAAAGTGAGAGAGGGGGTGAAGATGATGGATGAGTTTGCGACTAGTTTTCGAGGCACTAAATAAACATTTTTCAATCCACATTTTATGCGTCAAACGGAGGCGGGGAGAAGCGGGGCCACGGGCAAGATTTGCTGCGCTTGATCTTAACTAACGTTAGTTAATGGCGTCGCTCAAGCTTAGCGAAGGAAACGTTTAGTCTGCTCCTCCTCCGCCTTGATGTTTCTTCTATATCACAAGCATCTCAGCCATGATGTTCCATTCAAAACAAAAGCCTTGCGCACATCTAAACGTGATTTTTCCATAAGTACCCAACGTATTATAGTCTACCTATTTCCTCCTTGTAAGAAGAACAAATCAGGAGTCAAACTTTAAAGCCTGATCCCTGAACATTTCCGATATGATAGATCGCTAACCATCACATCCATCAACTCCTCCCTCACCGACGGCAGGCTAACTCGACGTCAGCACACACCGTCTTCGGTTCCTCCGTATATATCAAACTATCTTGATAGCTGTGATGGAGCCACACACATACATACAGACATGCATGCTAGAACCTCCACTGCGTGGCTGGCGAGCTCTGGTGTAGGCGTGTGATTGGCAATGAGTGGGGGACGAAGAAGAAGCAAAAGAAGCAATTCCTTTGTCTTCTCTATTATTATTAATTTTTTTTATTCTTGCAGAGAGCCTGACGGGTACAATGCTACATATCTCAGATGGCTAGGGTACATCATTAACTATCATGCCGAAGCCCCAGGAGAATTTGAAGTATTTCAATCATATTTTGTCCTGCAAAGCTTGCCTGCTCTCTTGTTCCCTTCGTGGAACTTTCATGCCACTTTCCACTTCTCTCTCCTGTTTTATTTCATTTTTGATGGTGTATTCCAGAGTCAGCAGACCTTACTTTTATGCTGGATGCCTGGTCATGGAACGTGGGTGGTTCACCATCTTCATGGTTCCTGGTTGCCTTGATCAATACTCTTGCTATGTTGACTGCTTGAATTTTAAGATTGAACAGAGTGTTTCTACGCGTGCCGGGTCCAGGTGATGGCTTTTTTTCTCAGGTCTCTGATCGAACAATCGCAACATCGTGCTGTATGCTTCGCTAATCTTTTCTTCAGCAGTTATTCTCTTTACTTCCTGTTTCTTCTCTTTAGGATGACTGGTTGAATAATCAAGTATGCGTTTTACATCATGCCGTCTCCTCCATTTGGCGCAATCTACTTATATATGTGAGCGATAAGAAGCTTGATTAATTAGAGAGAAGCGATCGCTCGCTGGGCGGAAGTTATCTAACGTAATCTACAAGCGAGCGGGTCACTTTTCATTCAGTCTCAAAACAACATCTTAATTATCAAAAATGTCAACATCACAAAATAATACAGCTTGTTTTCAAGAAAGAATAAATTCTTTTAGCTATTGAAGCACTTAATCAAGGCCAAATTTCAAGTGTACGAGCTGCAGCAAAGTTGTACAATGTCCTTCACTCTACTCTTGGTTATCGAATGCAAGGCCTTACAACACGCGTTGACACTCCCTAAAAAAAGCCGAAACCTTAGTCTTACAGAGGAAGAATCTCTTGTTCAATGGATTCTAGCCATGAATGAGCGAGGTCAGACACCCCGAGTTGGAACCGTACGAGACATTGCCAATATTTTTCTTGCCAATCGTGGAATCCATCCTTCACCCATGGTTGGTCAGAACTGGGCACGAAACTTTGAGCTGATATCTAAGTTCTCCCGTAAATAATCACCAACGCGCACTATGTAAGAATCCTGAAGTTATTCGTGGGTGGTTTAAGCTCGAACGAAACACTATTGCAAAGTGTGGGATTCTGGAAGATGATATTTACAACTTTGATGAGACTGGTGTTATTGGGACTGCCAGAGTGATTACAGGGTCTGAAAGAGTTGGGAACCCTAAGCTTGTACAGCCTGGAGATAGGGAATGGGTGACTGCTATGGCTGGAGTCAATGCAACTGGCTGGGCCTTGCGTACGATGATTTATCCTTAGAAAGATGCTGTGAGATTCGTACAATTACTATTGGAACTCAAAGACCCTGCGAGGAAGCATGGGAACAAGCAACAGTATACTCTGTCTGAATAGTAGAATTGATGATGAGCCCTTCTATGTGGTTGAAGGCTCATCCACGGATATATAACTAGTTACATGTGTGTATGAAGCTTAACACTTGCGTAGCTGGTTAGGCTTCGCAGAGCGTGTGAGGTTCGGCCTATAGTTCTCCCAGATCCGCGGGAGAAGGTAGGCAGATCCTTTCAGATACACCAATCCTGCTGGTATGAGATAGAAGGGCCAGACACTTCCACTCATTGGCTGAAATTTGCCAAATGAGCATCGACTGACTGGCTACTGATAAATTAATGCGGGCGATGATGGCCTATTTTCATAGTCCTCGCATATTGTTGTGCATTGTTGTGCATCCTGCGCTTAGCAAAATAATTTGTATTAGTTAACTAGTTAGTTAGTTAAACTGTATATATAGAATACGCCATATAAA
>JAFEJD010000777.1:0-14454 GCA_018296065.1 Blastomyces percursus
GAAAGCAATCCAAATCTACATATAAAGCCGGTGGCGCGAGAATTCAATATTCCATATTCGACCTTGAATGGACGTGTCAAGGGAAGGAAATCAAGGATATGCCGGGTTCCAGTCAATCGAGCGTTAAATGACAGCCAGGAGGAAGCTATTAAAAAGTGGATTCATCAACTGGATGTCAATTTTTGTCCCTCAACCATCGAGCATATCGAAGCTGCCGCGAATCGAATGTTGTAAGGTCGTCACACTGATCCAGAGACTCCTCCTCCAACTGTCAGCAAGATGTGGGCATATCGCNNATGGATCCAAAACGAATTTCTAGTGAGGATATAAGCTTTATTATCAAGTGGTTTGATCGATATGAATCCATTCTCAATCAGTACAATTTTCACGCGACAGACATCTACAACTTTGATGAGATTGGGTTTCAAGAAGGAGAGGGACGCGGGCAGTGGGTAATAACTGCTTATCGAGATGCGAATTCCATCATACAATATCATATTCTCGCGGGTTAATAACAGTGTTGGAATGCGTCAGTGCGGATGGCACTGTTTTATATCCACTGATTGTAATGAGATCCAAGGTTCATCTAGAAGATTGGTATATAAATGCGAACCTACCCAACAATTACGCGATAGCCACCTCTGAATCTGGGTTCACCAATGATGAGATTGCATTTGAATGGATTAAACGTTTTGATATGATGAGCAAGAAACGCCAGAGGGGTAGCCATGGATTATTACTGCTTGACAATCATGGATCCCATCTCACTGAAGAATCCCTCCAATATTGCGATCTTCACAAGATTATCATCTTTAGATTCCCCTCTCATACATGTCATATTCTACAACCTCTCGACGGCGTGCCTTTTCAACAGTATAAGCACTATCATACAAAAGCAATTAACGAGGCTGCGCGCTATGGATATGAGCAATATAGTGGGAGGCAGTTCCTTGAGAATCTACACAGTGTTCGCCAACTCACATTCAAATCCTCTACAATCAAAGCTGGCTTTGTGGACCGTGGAATCTATCCTGTCAATCGTGATGCAATACTTGATCGATTGAGATCTCGCACTCTACAGGATGGTCCGGATCTTGTTGTGTATGATGGTGATGGTGATGAGTGTGCTCTCGATTTACCCCACTTTCCGCGAACCGACCGTCAAATGCCTCTTCAGACCTTACATCCCCGGATACTGTTGCGAAACTACGTCGTCAAATTGATGCTGCAGAGAAAGCCATACAGGATGTGAAGAATAGTTTTACACCTGATCTAACCAGGCGTGTGAACAAGATCTTCAAGGGTAGTATGATTCAGGCGGAATTGAATGCTCACCGCGAAGGAGAATTATCCGCTCATTATCGAGCGAATAGACGTCGGGTTGTCAAGACCACCCGCAGGCAGGTGCAAGTAGGGGTGGTCCTCACTGTCAAGAATGCCAATCGCAAAATTGCCAATCGCAAGGCGGAAGAATCGAAAAAAAGAGCATAATAGAATGCTGCGATCGATTGGAATCCACCAAATCTACCGCGGATCAACCACAACGCCCTGAATCTAATATATCTCAACCTACAGGAGATTCTGCTGCATCTAATGAGTATATAGACAATCTTTGTATTATAGATAGATGTGGTGATTGTTATTAATTAATTTTTGAAGTTCATGATATTCAAAAAAGTTCCGTTACGGTGTGAATTCCGTTACGGTGTGGCGCACTCACTAATGGGAGGTAGTGAGTGCGTTTGGCACAGTTACTATGTAGTTAGCTAACAATGCAACAACTTAGACGTTCCTACAACGCTTTCCAACCCACAGTGCCCTCTCCAGCGCCAAGGCAGCCAGCAGTGCTTTTCGCGCTAATTCCAACCAATCGCATCTATCTGTCTTCTAAGCGCCTTGCGACCCACCCTGCTTAACACCAGATGTTTAACTATTACATCTCCGCCCTGGGAACTGTCAGCATACATTCATGAAAAGTGCCCCTCACCAACGCACAGAACTAACAATATACGAATACTTGCCCAACGCATTCTCCAACCGTTTATCACATATCCCATTGAGCTTTTGCTTCACTTCTTGATAGCCATTCTCATATTCTCGAATACTAATCATGGGTGGTGAAGCTGGTGCGGGCAACCTTGTATGTGCCTCTCTCCGTTCATCTCCGCGCCAATGAACAGCTCCAACCACGCCCTATCTGTCGTTGTTACTGACTTAAATATCTGCTTTACACGCACAGCCAATCCCAATTGCGTACTTGACAGAAATTGCGACTGAGGTGTGTGCTCATTCAAAATGCTTTATTTGTACGCTCGCGTTACTAACACGTTTCTCCTACTCTCTTAGGCATGCGACACGGCGTTGGAAGATGTTAAAAGCTACGATCATGAACAAGTCGGCCAATGGAGCTCTTATATAATCGTACGTCCATCCCTATACTTTCATCAGGGTTAAATATAAAGCGCTCAATGCCTTCTCACCCCGAAAAGCCCGCAACACCTCCCCTGCACCCAAAGCGGGAAGATACAGCCCGTTTTCCAATCCTTAACTTCCCCTATCCAAAAAAACGTTAATGATAAAAGTAAACTTGGAACCCATAACCTTCCAACCGCTAACATCCCCACAAAATCCTAACCAACAGAATACAGTCCTCCAAGCACTCATCGAAGCCACAACACCCAATCAGCCCGACGAGGGCGAATCCGACATCCGCCAGACCCCACCATACCGCTTCAATGTAAATTGCACGATCATACAACAAGGGGTAACAGCGCCAGAGACCCCAGAGTCTCGCGAGAAAGCTGGTAAACGGGGGATGCACTCCGCTTCCGGCGCATACTGGGACGTTAACCGCGATGGGATGTGGACGTTCAAGTACCCGAACGCGGAAGACAAAGGGCTGGATTTGGTTTTGAATATTGTGTGGTTTGGGACAAATTAAGTGTGGTTTTGATGTGGCCTTTTTTTTTCTTATATATCCCTCTTCTTTCTTTCTTCTTCTTGTTCTTCTTCTTCTTCTCCAATCAACTAGCGGCCATAAGTCTGGGCGATAAGTCATACCGAAGTTCTTATCTACTATTTACATTTTATATATTCTGTTTTCGTTTGATTTCTCGCCTATTAACTTGTTGGTTACGTTTAGATTTCCGATTTATATACTGGATGTTGACTGTATCACTGAGAGCTGCTGCTTTTAGCTAGATTCTAGCTCGCTAGGATAACGGAAAGCGCACATCTTGACCTGGTGAACTCCCAGAGATGTGTTTTGAACGAGGCTTTATGTCCCCTCCCAAGTCATTAGTATTCGTATGTACTCTGTACTACCCTTCCTGTTTGAAGGGGCAGATAACAGATGGGGGATGGATGAGGAAAAGCTCCATGTTGCACAAAGCACATCGCCAGATTGCACACCTAAGACATAGCATATATTATACATCCCAAACAAAGAGAAACAACGCTATATAAGTTCAATTTCAGCTAGTAGATCTGCCTCCGTACCCCGTAATTCAAAGACAAAGCAAAATACAAAAGTGACAAGTAAATGACCATCCCAACGCCTCGCTAACATATGAAAATACCTGTCCATGTATATTAGAAGAATCATCAAAAAAAAAAAAAAAACCAAAGATGAATCTGGGCAATATCAGATACTACTAAACAAAAGGGTAACCGCTACGAAATCGTAACAAGAATAACAACCCTCCTCTCCCAAAATGGTCTATTCGTTCAACAATATGGCAGAACAACCTTGGGTCCAAGCGTCCGTAGCCCTGATGCAATTGTCTATCGAGGCTCCGAATAATCGTTCAACGCAACACAGACCGCACCACGATGGTGCCCGCTATATTGGCGAATGATTTGGCCCGACGACAGCTCCCACAAGCGCGCATAGTGGTCGCTAGAAACTGTGACGAGGTATGCGGAATCTGCTGAAAAAGCGCAATCCCACACCCAACGCTGGTGGTTGGCTAATGTAGCCTCGAGATACGGAGCGTTGGTGTTCGGGTCTATGGGCGCGTCGGACGGGGTTGGGAATAAATTTGTCGAGCCGTTGGTGTCCGTAAGGGGCATGCTTGCTTTGGAGGGATCTAGGAATATATCTGAAACGTGTGTTAGCGGGTGGCTTATATCAGAATATGCATATATGTATATAATTATTCACCCATCAACAATCACCAAGTATAATGCTCGCGAAACGTACCATCGCTGTTTAATACACCACTGTGGCCGTTAGTGATAGGGGTAGTGTCCGTTGCTGCTGCAGGGGTGCTCTTAGGTTGTGCTTTCTCGTTGTTCATTTCCTCCTTGGCACTCTGTTTTGTTTCTTCGTCGTCCCTGGGCGGACCGTAAGTCGGATCTAGTGACCACACTTTTGCGGTATGATCTGCTGAGCATGTCGCTAAGTGTTTGACATCAGGAGAAAGTAGCACTCGAGTTAGGTAGTCCTTATGTGCTTGGAAAGTGATAAATGGGACGATTTTCGTCAGATCACGATCTTGGATCATGCGCCAAAGATATACATTTCCCTAAGATTCAATTGGTGATTAGACTAAATTTCCCGAAGGAAAAAAAGCGGACAGAAAAATCGCGTACCTTATTGTTACCTGCGCACAGTAGAGATCCATCACTCGCGACGCTCACGCTGGCCATTGCGACGTCCTCTTCAGGTTGAAGTTGGTGGGTACATTTGCTTTCTCCCAAGTCCCAGACTCTAACGAATCCGGCGCGATCGCACGTTATCAGCTCTCCCTGGTTCGGATGGATCACAACGTCGTTTACTGGCGCTTGGTGTACATAATTGCGCTGCAGAGTTCCAATACGCGTGTCCCAGACTTTGACCGTGCCGTCCTCGGAGCTTGTAACCATCCATTTTCCCTCACAATGAAAGGCAACCCCAGTGACATTGTTGGTGTGTCCATCGAAAGTCATTACTGGGTTTGGATTTGTGGATTTGATATCGTATAGCTTCACGTTGTCGCGCCCTGCTGCGGCGACATATCGCTTGTCCGGAGTGATACATAACCGGTTTACTTGGGAGTCTGAATGCTGGATTGTTCGCGAGCAGATGCCAGAAAGGGCTTCCCAGAACCTGTCACAAATACCAGTTAATTTTCCTGCGCATTCCATCTGTTGCGAAAAAGTTTGAAACCTGCCTAATTGTGTGGTCATACCCAGCTAGCGAAAGGAGGTCAGTTGAAGCCTGGAAGTATTAGGGGTGAGAAACTTACCAGTACAGAGTATAACGCTCATATTGCTATTGAAGAGAGCCTTCCCGGTATTGGGAAGGATAGCCAAGTAATTATATGGAAATGCGGTGAGTAAATTTCCCCCTCAGTTGCATTCGTTGAAGATGGATGGGTCAGCTTCGAATCCGAATTCCTCAGACGAATACTAACTTACTTAGTTAACTAACTAACTAACTAGTTAGTTAACACGCGAGGTTGCTGATGTAATTCATTCCAAGGCTCCAAGGCACCTGCACCAAAATCACCTTTCCCAAAGCGGTTAGATCAGGACTCAACCTTGGAACACATCAAAAAATATAACGCCCAAAGTTCCTCGTCACGTCTACTTCAGGTTTATCAGTCTAGGATTATAGTGCATGCTAGGATACATACTTCCAAATTTACCGCATTGATGCAGCGGTGGATGACACTGCATAATCATTTGCTGAAATAGAGATTTCATGACCAGTCCGTTTTCGCTTGGGCTTGGTCGAAGGTCTCCCCACTTGTGGTGGGCATCTAAAACAAATTTCAGATAGGAGCCGTGGATGGTGGTTGTTCCCGTCAAGCTCCTCCTGGTTATTCAACGTTGGCTTTCCATTCATCAGGACGATGGATAGTCATAGTTGGGCCATAGAAGGTATTTATGCTTCTTTACAAAGCTCATCTCATCCTTCTCCAAAAAACACTCAAGATCTTTCTTCTTGTCAGCCTGTTATGAATCAAGCTCTGGGGCTTACACATCTCCCCGGATCACAGCAACAGCAGAACCGTCCCATTTGCTCTGAGGAATCAATAATTCCTGAAGCAATCGACCAGCTTACGGTTTCACCATCGGCTTCCTCAAGGACTCCGCTTAGGGCACAAAGCCCGGACAGTTTATTTGGCGACGATGGAACGTTCGAGCTATCATGGGAAAATCATCTGAAGGATACCCTGCCCCAGGAGGACCGACGTTCCTCCTATGGTAATGAACAGAATGTGTCGGACCCAGCGAGCAACATTCCAGAAGCTATCCGGGAAGGCGAAACGGATAAACTTCAAACTGCCTCCAAGGATGGGGAAGATATAAACACCTCGCCTGTTAATTCAGCGGGTAATCAATACGTGTCTATCTGTCGAAAAAGGCCATTTGATAACGATAACGCTGGGTCCCTAGAAAACTATACGCCACTCACAAAGAAACTGCATGTCGAGCAGACCTCTCCCTTCTATGAATTACCAGACAGTGCAACCATTACATCGACTCATCGCGAGTGCGAAAATGCCCAACACGCAATTACTGCTGCTTTGCCTCCTGATTTCATACTGCCAGACCTCACTGAGATCCCCGAGTTCTTGTCCTATTTCCAATCTCCCACTGGATTTGACTTTGACATCCTAAACGCCGTTGGATCCGCCGACTGTGGAGGTTCTCATGACCCAGACATCTTTTCATCATCTAATACGTCATATAATTCGGTACCACCAAGCAATCAAATAGCCGAAGTCGAGCACGACAAAAATCCTGGTTCATGCGCGTCAGGTCGTGATTCCGAAGATGCACAAACAGTTGGACAAGCTTCAGAGACCATTACTAGCACACCCCGTTCTCCAATTTGCTCTTCTTTGACACCTTTCTCCGCTGATTCGTACGACATTCACCATTCTACTAAGCCACATTCTAAACGGCAATTATCTCTTGATTCTCTGTTTGGGGGTACTGCTCCAATCTCTGCTCCTGCACATGATAATGTCTCTGAAACCAATACGGCTCAGCATCGAGAGGAAAACTGTTCACCACAGGATGTGCCCGTCGCTATCCAATTCGTCGAAAACGATATCACCAAAAATTTCCGTCTTGAAAAGGAAGATATACTTGCCACCCTCTATCGAGAAATTTTTCGCCATGTTCCGAAGCCTCAGGAGTATATCTCTCCCTATCCAAAATACCGGGGGCCATTGGGATATTTTCCATCTGCCCCAGCGACACATGCTAGGTGCATTGAGGTTGCTCCAGATGATATGGCAGAGCGACTAGAGGACTGCCGTCGCAAACTCCGAAAGGTTAGTTCTGAACGAAGCAAATACAGAAATGTGTGGATTGAATGGAAAACTGTCGACCCCCTAACCGGGAGAACTAAGGAACAGTCGTTGAAAGAAGAGCCTTTCCGCCTAAAACGGGCCCTTTTAGCTCAAGAAAGGAAGGCCGAAGAGTTTAGAAAGCAAGCTGAAGACTGGCGTGGCCAATACAACAACCTCGCCTTAGCATACAACGGACTAGTTCAGCATTTACACCTACTCCAAGCGGGCCAGATCCCTCAGCACCGGTCACCAGTTGCGTACCCTCCGCCTGGACATCCGACACCAGTGCCATCACCACAACCGGAGCTTGTTACATCAGACTCATCCGTTAACCTACCACCCGGCTGCCCAGAAACAGCCCAGGCTACATCTCAGCCAACTCCCATCACCATCGATTTGACTGGTGACGAGCCCACGAATCACAATAGTAATGACCTGGCTTCCGTTCCATCCATTTCTAAGCAACATTCCAGAAATCGTGTTGCAGAAGAACTGCGAAACGCCATGCGTCGCAAAGAATATCGCTGGCTCGGAAATAATAAAAACAGCCCTCCAAGATGTATACTGCCAGCACCGCCCCTTCTAGGCCAAGGCTCAAGGGAAGAATCGGCACACACACCTGACAAAGATCTGTCAACCGCAACACCGGTTTCCTCCGCCACAGCAGCCGCCTCGGGTGGCTCTAGAAATTCAGAAGCGACGATCGAGCGACTGCAATATGACACTGATAATAACGATGAACTGGCGCATGCACTAGAAGCAGAACTAGAGCGCGGCATATCGACACAACGCTAGGCGAAATATACCCATCGTTTTTTTTCTATCTACGGTGCATTATTCATATTGAATTGATTGATGTTGAATATTATTTGTATTTCAATCTTTACTGTTACCCATAAAATACCTACCACGGCTCCTTGATTTTCCGTTTTTTAAACGGCAACTTTCGGTTTCTCTTAGGCACCTTCCTATCTCCGGAAACCTTTGGTTGATGTGACCTAGAAATCAATCGCCTCCGGGACTCAAATACAAAAAAATGTGTTATTTGTTTCCTTATAGCGATCCTCCTGTTAGAACCGGATGTTTCCCTCGCTCTACCTGGCCCAATTTTTCCCCACTCACCCACTGCCTTAGTAAGCAAACTATGTTCCCCTCCTCGTGTCCCGACTCCTCTTTCATTCAACCACGCCACTCTACAATACTACCCAGGTTCAGCTACTTGATCAAAAATGCAAAAATCTTCTCGCATTTTCTGAGAATGCAAAATCAGCCTCTGGCTAAACTTCTTGTTTATTGAATTATACCGACTCCTGGCTTCATCTAGCTAAGTTACAGAAGAATAAGGGCCCCATGATGCTCCCAATCGCGGTCATAACAGGTGGAGCTGGCGATATCGGCCGGGTCATTGCCGCTAAGCTTGCGGAATCACACGATCGCGTGGTTCTGGTAGATATAAACGAAGCGAAAGCAAACGAAGTCACCACCATGCTGAATGGAAGCGTGGAAACAAAGGGTGAACAAGCCGAGGGGAGTGAACGGTTCACCTCTGTAGTCTGTGATATCACGGAGCCCACCCAGGTGACCGAGCTAGCCCGCAAAGTCCTCAGTATGGATGGCGAAGTACACACTATCGTCAATAACGCCGGCGCAACCTTTTCCGCCTCATTGCAACAAACAACCCCGGAGATATGGAAGCGAGAAATAGCCCTAAACATCGATGCCTCATTCCTCATCTTTCACGCCTTCGCCGACTCACTCAAACGCACCCGCGGCAGCGTCGTCAACATCACCTCCGTCAACGGCCTTGGGGTCTTTGGGAACCCGGGGTACAGCGCCGCCAAGGCGGGACTTATTCATCTCACCCGTTCAATTGCCGTTGAGTATGGGAAGTTTGGTATCAGGGCAAATGCCGTCGCGCCGGGAACCGTGCGGACGAGCGTGTGGGAGAATCGCGTCAAAGCTAACCCGAACGTTTTCAAGGAAGCTATGCAATGGTACCCGTTAAAGAGAACGGTTGAACCTGTGGATGTTGCCAATGCGGTTGCGTTTCTTAGCAACAAGGAACTGGCGTCTGCGATCACGGGGGTATGTCTCCCTGTTGATTGTGGGTTAATGGCTGGACCGACGGCGCCTGCACGGGCTTTTGCACAGTGTGATGATTTTTGAATTTCGCGAAGGTTCGGATTGAGGAGAATTACATGAGTTGAACATAGTAATCGGTCTTAAAAAAAGCGTATTTAGAAATATGTTAAACCTATTCGTGGCATTATCATCCCGTACAGATCTAGCTTCTCTAAAGGGAAGTAATATGAAACTATACGCGTACGTGTAAACTTTTGTGTTAGAGCCGTTAAATTCGTACTTCCGGGGAATGGCTTACATTCTTCTGCTCAAACTCTCGGTCTCCCCCTAAGTCGTAAATCGAAATATTCTATTCTATTAGAATCTTTTGAGTCTTCAAACATGAACTGCCCAAAAAAAATATATGAAAAATATTCCCCCGCCATTACGCATCCATTCTGACCCGTCCCCAGTTGGAAGGGCGGTGCGTCTCTCCCACGCTTCCATCTAGCTCGGTCATACTAACCACATTTCCAACATTCTTGTTTCCACGAGGCCGGCCACGACGGCAACAGCAACAGCAGCACCACGCCAAGATGCTACGGATATGTAAGAAAAACCCAAGCAGGACAAAGCCGACTGCAAGCCACATAAACACCATCATAGGAGTACCCAGTTCCGTTTCGATATTGAATTCGGCTGCTTTGCTCGCAAAGACGATTTTGAAAATGGTGAACATAGCTGTCGCGATGACAGCCGCAGCTAGAGTCGTGAAGAATGTGAGGAACGTAATAATGACCAGAGGGATGAAGATCCGTTTGGAGACTGCTCTGTGTTTGGATATGTAAGGAGAGAGAGTCGATGGTACGGAAAGGGGCGTAAGAAATATGCACAGGAAGATCAGGACCGTGGAGGTTACGAATAAACCGAACATCCAGTGGGAGGCGGTGCGGACGATTCTCAAGGCTTGGTCAATCTCGCCCGGCAAAGCAACTAGATTGTGATTTCGATTAGATTCCTTAGTATTCATCATAGTGCAGGTAAACGGGTGGAAAGAATAACAAACTTGTCGCTCCAGCAAGTAATTCGCTCATTATGATCTCCACGGGATTGAAGTAATATAATTGTTTGGGCCTCGAGCAGAAGGTAACGCCGCTTCCATCTATATAACCCTCGCAGAAATTCCACAAACCAACTTGGTAGAAATCATGAAGTCCGATTGTTCTGGCGATGCTGTTAATGAGGGCAGCGTCCGGTACGGAGCGGGGGATAACATTGGACACGTTGATTTTCAAAAAATAGATCTGCCGGATGACGACTTTATCGCTTGTGCTTCCAACAAGGACGAGGATAATGAATATGAACGCAATGATATATATTAACGAGTACAGAGCACGGTGCCTAATCACAGCGGAGCGACCCCGACTGTGCTCGGCATTGATCGTGCTCTCAGCGGACGAGACATCATGAGAAAACTGGCCCTTTTCCGCTTTCCTTCGACGAAGGGGACTGAGAAACCTCATTTCTGAAATGGATCACTGTCCAGGCTTCAACTGATAATTTGATATATAAGTTGTGAGCTCGTCCTAGGAAGGATTCATAACCCAGGTAGGTAGCTCAAACCTGACTAAAGGAGAGGATAAAAGGAATATATATCTGGGTATGAAAATAAACATCATGTATAAATGAACGTATATGCACCTGTGTCATCCTTCAGTGAAATAGAGGCCAAATGAAAGTCAATGATTAATACACTTTACAGTGACAAAACTGCAATTTCTGATTTCGCCCCCGGCCAAGTGGAACCTTCTGCCCAAGTGTTTCTGAGGAGCAATTGATCAACCAAGCTACGCTGGGTTTCTACCATGCTTGACACCGCTTCCCGTGGAGCGCTGATAGACGTCGGCCGCCTTGCCGTGGAGTTTGAACGCGCGTAGCCATACTCTAACATACTCTAAGCCAAACGGATATGAAAACAAACTCTGGCGGATGGGCAGTTCCAGCGCAGTTGGCCAATGGACAGCAGGATAATGATAGTAGGAAGGGTGTCCAAATGGTTTGGAGAGTTAGAACTTAGGGCTGGATTGCCGGATTGGGCGATAACTAAGCCTCAGCCCAACGTCATAGGAAGTTCCACTTTTTCCTAATTATAGCCTATGCACTTACTCTCCAATACATGAAACCATTCTTTTTAAATACATCAATTTATAATCAATCAATTGATTATATGTAGCCTAGTTATATTAATTTTTTTTTTTTTATATATAAAAAATAATTTAAATATATATAATAATATAAAATAAAATTTATTCATTTATTTATTAATGAAGAATGACTTAGAATAAAATTGAACAATTACCAAGTGCTTACTTGTATTGTGAGAGGTAGGGTAAGTGCACCATATTTGCTGTTGGAGGCTTTGCTTAGGTGGCTCTACCGTGGTGATTACCGTGGTGATTTTTGCAAGGTCTGCTTACATAACGAGGTCGGGTGGCGTTTTTAGCGAGGTTCGACTTGTCTGTACATAGTACGCCTCCCAACTCGTTGATGGAAGGTGAATTTGAACCGGTATGGTATTCAGGTCCGTTTCTAAAATGTTTCCAGGAGCTTCCTGGTGAAGCTACAAATTGATATTTCCACCATTACAGTGAAGCAACCCTTATACTATTTTGTTGCTAGACAAAGGTTGCTGATATGGACTCCATCAACGATCTCCACACTCTTTCCATGCTAGGTGACAATTATTATTCTCCAGGGATCCTACAGCTCTTGCTAGCTAACAGATAAGCAGAAGATCTTATATGTTGTCTCCATATTTCTTTCGCCACCAGAGAAAGCTAGAATTTCAACCTGTTCCCGTTGTCGCCTTCTTAGAAGTTAGTGGCATTAAGATGCTCCATATGCCTGTTAAAAGTGGTATCCCATCGCCCGTCACCAGCGCTTGCTGTAGAAAGCAGCTTTGTCTATTTCTACTTGAATTGTAACTTCAACGTGGCACGAAAGATGACCTTCCGAATAGACCTTGCTGTGCTTCTCCGTTTGCTAGGCGCTTTTGCCGCAATAGCGCTGGCACAGGAAGCTACAGAAATCACAGGCATCAGCAGTCTACCCTCTCTATCTCTAGGGAACGGCCTTCCGAGTGAAACCACGGGGCTATACATAAGCCATTCGACAACGATAACACTAACAGGATCGGGAGCGGTCGAGACAGAAACCGCCAACGGAACAGGAAGCGACAGCCAACCCTATACTACCACTTCAGGTTCTTATACTCTTCTTGTGGGCAGCGAGGGAATCGTCAGTACCCTAACGGCCAACGAAACAACCATTATCGGAAATGCTACAAGAACAGCCGCTACGTCTACCGCTCAGCCTACAAATACTCGTCCATGCAATGGCTATCCGGAGTTCTGCGAGCGGAAATACAGCAACATCACAAATGTTGCAGCCCATAACAGCCCCTTCGTCCGTGGAGGAAATATTGCCAGCAACCAAAATTTACCAGTGACTATCCAGTTGAACGATGGAATTCGGGCGCGTGAGTTCTCACTGAGTTGGCACCTTCATCTCAAAGTCTTATTTTGTCTATTAATACTTTTTCCCCCTCACCATAGTTCAATTCCAAACCCACCTTATTAACGGCACTTTCCGTCTATGCCACTCATCCTGTGATCTCCTGGATGTCGGAACTCTAGACGATTACTTCGTTAAGGTGACGGAATGGCTTAGAGAAAACCCGTATGACGTTCTTACAATCCTTCTAGGAAATGGCAACTTCGTCGCTGCTACCGAGTTCGTTGCTCCTCTGGAAAAGTCCGGTCTGCTTGACTATGTTTATACGCCACCGAAAATACCTATGGCTTTAGATGACTGGCCAACCTTGTCTCATTTTATCCTGACTGGAAAAAGAGTAGTCGTCTTCCTCAACTACAACGCCAACCAAGCCGAGGTTCCGTATATTCTTGACCAATTTAGCCAAATGTGGGAGACGCCATTTTCTCCCACCGACAGATCGTTTCCCTGCGTCATTCAGAGGCCCCCGGATTTGAGTGAGGAGGCTGCAAAAGATAGGTTGTACTTAGCAAGCCACAATCTGAACACAGAGGTCAATTTTGGCGGTCAATCAATTCTTGTCCCCAACACTGTCCTGTTGAATGAGACGAATGCGGTGGAGGGATTTGGAAGTGTTGGCAAGGCCGGCATAGATTGTGCGGGTACGTATTGGTGTCCAATTATCACAACAATTTCACAAATTCGAACGCGGAAGCTGACTTGAGAACAGAGAAATGGGGCCGACCACCGAACTTCCTCCTAGTGGATTATTACAATATCGGCCCTGTGAACGGCTCTGTATTCCAAGCCGCGGCAATGCTGAACAACGTGACCTACAATGGGAAATGCTGCGGTCGATTGACATCTGCGTCACCGAGCAAGCTATTCTCCCAACTTTCGAATCAAGTGTGGCCTGTTTATTTAGTGGTAGCTATGGTGATGGCTTTGCTATAATGACTGGTGTTAACGGGTTTTCTCTTCCTTTTGTCTTTTGTAGCGAATGTTTCACCACGTTGCTGGATACTTCTTCTTTGGCAAAGTTTGGCTTATCACGGCCGGTCCCAGGTAAAGGAGTTATGTGGGAACTTTTTTTGAATTATTTGTTAAGACTGCAGAAATCTTAATGCAAGATAAGATACCACCATCGGCATAATCACCTAATGCTATAGAATAGTTAGTGTCCAAAACAAGAGATAAAACCAATCATTACCTTATCATCTAGGATTCATTGTTGCGATACGTAGATAATCGATTATTAGTCTATGACGGCGTTGCATGACTGCTGCGTGGTTGTCTGTAGGCAATATCAGTAATATCGGTGTGTGAACGAAAGATTAAAAATTTCACGTGGTTTGCTCTTCCACCATCCGTATAACCACCAGCTATCGCCGGCACTTCTGGGCTGCGAAGTCCGACTCNNGGGAGACTCCCATGTAGAGAAACGGTGAAAGGGAAAAGAAAGGACCAGACACGAAGCGAATCGAACTTGCTGCCAGACGCGAGAGAGCAGCCCGGCCCATGCATCCGGAACAGATATTGGCGCCTTTCGATT
>JAFEJD010000778.1:0-13400 GCA_018296065.1 Blastomyces percursus
GGGGGGTTGGGGTTGGTGGTGATACTTTGATAGTCATCTAGAAAAGTAGACAAGAACGAAAGAGTCGAAGTGGGGGTTTAGGAGATATCAGCAACAGGGTCCCGGACCGCTGCATACATCTCGCCTCCGCAAACTGGAGATCCTCCAAAGAAAGCTGAGATCTGGGAAACACGCGTTAGCGATTCTCGCCTCGCATTTGGACGGGTCTGAAAAGGAAGTAAACCAATCCATTGCATTCATTCAAAAAGTAACATCTTCTGATCTTCTGAAGCAGGCTCTCTTTCTCCGGAGACTCATGCTGCCTTTCCAACGTCTAAATATCCGTAAAACCGATGCCATTCAGCTCCACTGTTTCTGCTACTCCTAGTTCCCCTTGATCCCTTTCGCCTCGAGCTTTGCTCAAAACTCGGGGGAGTGTATGTAGTTGTCATTATTATTGAAATGTGCGGCGGCTTAACTAATACCATGATGAGAGATTTCCCATGTATCTGCCCCGGAGCGCCCATCCACTGAGTGGGAACGGAAAGTTAGGAACTTGTAAAATTGTCGGGCTTGAGGCGGAGATATAATATTCCTCCCCGCAAAAGTCGCACAGACGCGGTACTACTACACCCCACCACCCCACCCCAGGCCAAACCTTAACTTAATTGCTCCCTGGGTTTCCTCGTATCGCGAAACTGCTTCACACAGATGCTGCTGGGAAACGCTGTGGGAGACGCGTATATTTCTCCCTAGGTACTTTTACCTTACATTGATAAAATGAATAGCTAATGTACACAGGTTGCCTCTGTAATATTTGCATCCACATGGCCAGCAGGTCCCTAACGTCCGCAAACGCCGCTACCTCTTCGATCGAGACCCTACCCAATGAGCTTCTCGACCATGTGCTCTCGTACCTTTCCCCAGACCCTCCTCCGTCTGCAGGGAAGCTCCGTCAAGTGCCCACGCACAACATCACATCGTCCACAACTGTAGATCTGAAAAATGTTTCGCGAACCTCGTCCCGCTTTCGAGCCCTCACGCGCCCTTTCCTCTTCACCTGCGCCCGCCACGAGCTACGGGACCAGGAACGCTTCCTCGACTTCATACGCAGACATGAGCTTGCGCCCCATGTACGATCAGTTGTGGTGTCTGTGCGGTCGATATTCCCGGGCAGCGAGAAACCGCTGTGGTGGGTGCGCTTGTTGGAAGAGGTTGATCCTCGGCATCTCACTGTAATAGCACCCCCCTACATGTTCGCGCACATGGCTCTCTGCCGACTGGAAAGCGTGCATTCCTGGGCCTTCGATTTGCCACTTCAAACTATGCAGTTCCACCAACCAGAGCCAGCTCAGCGACGGGCCGATTCTCCGAAGTCAGGGTCCGATGGAACCCTCTTCAACGCTCGACCGTGGACGGAAATCCTATTCAACGAAGGCTCTTCTTTGAAGGCGTATAGCAATTACGAGTATTATCTTCTCCGTGTCCCTTCAATCATGGACCACTGGGGTTCTGTCGACCCTCTCCAATCCAAGGAGCTCCCCTACCCCGTGGGGGCAATCTCACGTCTGACATCATTCCATTATATCGCCGTGTTCCCGTTCTACAATCACACCAATCTGGTGTTGAAGGTGATACGTAACATGTCGAACTTACGTTATTTGAGCTTCCAGCTTGCACCGCAACCTTACCAGACCATCTTCGAGGACGAACAGCGGGCGGGAACCCTGGATCCTAACGACCCGTGGATGGAGCTGGACACAAGCTATTCCCTAATTTCCCACTCAGTCAGATACCTAGGCGTGCAGGGCAAGCTTGTGGAATTTAGGTGTTTTGATTTTGATCTTGAAGCGCTGAGGGATAATCTAGTTTCTAGAATCGGATCGAACTTGAAAGGAAAGTGGACGCACGATGGAGGCGGGCTGTGGGTGAAACTATAAAAAACAATACGGATAGACCATCCCTACGATGACTGGTTTAACGACCTGCCTTACATCTACGTCAGGACGTTGGTGTAAGCGGCGGGAGACCTAGTATCATCATTTTGTCCGCATTTTTTCAATAATTTTACAGGAGTTTCTTTCTGGCGACGCGACGGGCTGGCCCCTTTATTCGTCAGTATCCATACTGAGTGTCGTCATTTCTTCTTCTTGAATGTCGCAGTATTAGACTAATTGTAATCATTTTCCTTTGCGTTTGTCAAAACATTTACCTTTTATCCATATTTTCCTAATTGAATCATTAGTACCATACCGAGCAATGGCGGATTGAAGAAATTTTATTTCAAGCCCTTTTGGATGCTCTTGTTGCCAATGCATACATGATCGCCATTGGTACAACCTACTATGTCCCTCTAGCGAAACATATCTTGCCAGGGCTTGGACGGAGGGATTTTGGCCATGGCTCCTGTTTAACTCGCACTTAACTCATGGTTATATCGAAGGGAGCCAATGCCCGACTGGAAAGCTTGAAGAAGATGGCAGCCGTAGTAACTGGAGGGAACGGAAGCTAGCAACACATCCAAATGATAAGCCATGTCATGGATGGTGGACAGGTCACGTTACAGTTCAGCTCTAAAATGAAATCGCTATACTCCGTATAGCTAATATAAAAAACGTTCTCTTGATTGTACTAGCCAATAAAATTCCCAAACCAATGAAGAAATTCTAGAAGGTAGAGATTTTATATGCATCATCTCATAAATCTATTTTTCCTGGTTCACGGAAGAACCTTGCGAATCCGACTGCTCCACCTGCATCAACTGCTGTCGTTCATCCGCCGTCATTTCACTCTTCGCAGCATTAACCCTCACAAAAAAGACCATAATCAACAACGACGCTACCGCGCATCCAACCTGAAACCAAAACACAACTCTATAACTTTCTAATTTGCCCCGGTGCGCCGTGTGTACCTGCGCGATATCCGCCAACCCAAGAAGAAACGCAATGCTCAAGTGCAGCACTGAATTAATCACAGCACCAGCCAACCCCTGCCTCTTAGCCGGCTGACTTGTCGTTATGAAAATATTCGTGATGTTGAAGGTAATGTCGATGCCTAGCGTCGCGCCAATCATGGAAGGGAAGGCGAAGGCCCAGTATGACGCTCCCTCAGGCATGACGGCGAAGAGAACGCCGGTTCCGACCCAACCGATGCCGGAGATTATAAGCAAGACTGTTCCTGAGATGATGTGGAGGAAGAGCGCGCAGAGGATGGGGAAGATAAATCCGCCCACGACCATGGGGACGCACCAAGCGACTACCTGCATAGGGCTTGCTCCCATGATATTGACCATACTAAATGGACGAGGTGATTAGAGGTAATGCAACATAACAACATAAAAGGGGAAATCGACGGGATGCACTTACTATAAGGTCCCGTAAAGGAGGTAAACACCTAAACACCCGTAGAAAAAGAGGAGAGAAACGACCAATGGCTTCATATACGGAGCATCAAAAATATCAAATGGCAACAATGGCGACTTAGCAACCCATCCCTCGACATAAACAGCGAGACCGAGAAGGATACTACCGATGATGAAGCAGACGTACACATAGGGAGTCCGCCAGCCGTCAGGAGCATGCGCGCTATCCGTAAGAGCGAAAACAGTCAATGTCAAGCCAGGAACGATAAGCGCCGCACCCATATAATCCATCTTGATCCCTTGTTTACGTGCCTCAGCCGTATCCGACGGAATGGTCAAGAACGAGGAAACGGCCGTGATAGCTGCAAGAATCGCACCGATCCAAAAATACCAGCCCCACGAAAGGAACTGCGCCGAGACGCCGGAGCAAAAGATACCGATGAAAAACCCAACAACTGCACACGTGCCGTAAATGCTAAATACCATATTCTTTCTTGGACCCGGTCTGTAAACTTTTGCAAGCAGCATCATGCTCGACGGAAGGTATGCAGCTGGGCCTATTCCTTGCAGTGTGCGGCAGAAGATCAACATCAACCGGTTTTTTGAGAATCCGGCAACGACAGACCAGGCAAATAGCCATGCCATGCCAAAGACGTAGACTGGGTAGCCGCCAATCATATCAGCAATTCGACCAAATATCAGCAACGTCGCGGCTACTACAAGTGAGAACGCACTTGCGGGCCACACAGCGGATGATTCAGTAATATTCAACTCCTTAACTAGAGACGGTAGCACTACGTTGAAGCCGGAGATGAAATATTCCTAATATATGCGACGGCGGGTTTAGTAGGGATACCACGACAGGAAGTTCTGCAAGCCATAGCCAGCACACGCACATGCGGAAGGATTCAAAGCTTAAAGATGAAAAGAGAAATAAAACAGGGGCCAGCTCTTACCGCAAGGACCTGGGACATAGAAATCGAAAACACAAACGCTATCTCAGTCCAAGCATTTTTGAATACAGCTGGACGCTCCCGTCCCAGCCGCTCAATATCACGCTCTGACAGCAGCTCGGCCTGTGCAGGTTGGTGTTGTCCATCAGGAATAGGCATTCCGACATTGGATTCTACAGCAGCAGGAGGTTTAGGAGTTTGAACCTTGGTGCCAACGGCCTGTGTATTATGTTTGTTCCAAAGCTTCCATCCGAATATCTTGCTCTTAAGATGCCATGCGACACCCGGTTCAACGGTTGTCAAGTTGCCGTGAGGAATGTCAGCGCTGGTATCCGACGTAGTCATGACTATTGCGAAATAGGGTAATATGTCAAATGGAGGCAAAATGTGCATGTGGCAATAATTTAAAAATGTTCAGCAATGAAGAAACTGAGAGCAACTCCATGCCGGTAGCAACAATGCTACGGATTAAGATGCGAGGGCAATGTCAAATCAACGTTGTTTAGTGGATTTTTTCTTTCTTTCCTTTTTTTTCATCACGAAACTCGTCCCCCGTAGATAAAACCTTCTGCAATGCAGGATCTCGAGGGAGAATTTTCTATATCGATATCGAGTGGCAGAAGAACAAACCAGTCTGTCCTCGGCGCGGTGAGAAAAACGCCATGCCATCGAAATAGTCCGCACCCCACTTAGATCCCTTTAAGATGTCAAAACTGGCGAACAGGACGTCATGTTTCTTCTAGCCGCAGCGATAATTCGAAGCAGACCCCATTTTCCCCCGCTCCGGTTGGTTGTTAGCTTGGCCACTCCTCCAGCGGGGGATGGAGACTTTTGAGGCGAAAAATGAACCAAGTCTAATCCGTAAACCCATGTGGGTTCACGACAAATTCGATCACGGCAAGGTTGCAGCTCTAGGCATGAATTGATTATTGGCAGGAATATTTTTTTTTTTTTCAATATTTTTTTCCGTGACCACATTCAATTTTTCCTTTTGTTAAAAACATAATGTGATAATGCCCATGCTCCAGTGGATTCTTTCTGCCCGAGCGAAGAATCAGCACGCACGGACATCGGGACTCCGAGCGGGCCGAAGTTGGTATTAGTCATCAACTTACCATACCAAATGGGGAAGGAATAACCACTTCTGGCCCATACGATGGTAAAGCTGGCTCGGGATGGGGCAAAAAACGCATGGCGAATGGTGTAAAAGCGTGTACCTGTCAAGCTGGCGAAGGGGAGGAGATGCGAAGTATACCTATGCAGCTGTGCTTACCTGGGTACGTGATCTAGGTATCCACAAATGGTGAAGGGGAATAGGCCCGGATATAACAAGTAGGAATGAGATTCTCTCAGAAAAATTATTCATGTTTATTCTGCAAGACGAAAGAATGGTGAATTACGTATCATATACGTATTTCGATCCGCAACCGGATAACGCCAGAAATGAAGAAAAGTATACATACATTCAGACATACCGGCATGCATATATCCCCTGTCCCGAAAATGAAGAGGGAAAAAGGAAAAACAAATAGTGGAAATAAAGAAATCCATGATCCTGCATAATCAGTCAAAGGGAGTCATGAAATTAAAGATGTTGTGTGCTCGTTCTAGCAAACCCTCCGTTCAGCGACCTCTCCTTCCCACACCATTACTCGGACCCAAGCCCGATGAACCTGCACCGCCTCCTGCTCCCCGTCGTCTCTGGGTGGCCGGCCTGGCGAGGGTGTATCTGGAGAAGATATTAGTACATTCAAGGAGCTGTAGGTATGTTGTGGCGCGGGGTGCGAGTTAGAACGTACTTCGCAAATGCTCTCGAAAGAGCCTTTTTGCAGCTGACTTTCTGGCTGCTGATGAATGAGTCGACTGTCACGGCAATGGCGCGGTCGATGTCCTGGCCGCTGCAGTAGTCCGATAACCGCATTTTGCAGAATGCTTCGGCAATGCGCATTATGGCTTCTAGATGACGGACCTATTTGCGGCCTAGTTAGTATCAATGTTTCATTGTCACTGTGTGGTGCAACCAATGGGTAGCCACGGCTGGAAGATGCAGTCAGAAGGCAAAGCCTACCGTGATTGGGTATGCTCCCGTAGCTAAGCTTTCTCTTCTCATGTCCGCAAAGAGGCGTGCAACCTTGTCCTGATCAATTTGGTACAATTTCGGCCTGCATCGTTCCCGCGCATATAGAATGTATTTCCGGAGAAGCTCTTGGGGAATTTGCTCTATACCACTAGCGTCTGAAGTTGCTGCACTGGACCCGTCCATCTCTTCATTCATCTCTTCATCGGAAGTTACACGTGGAACGGGATTTCCGTACTCATCAGTCTGAGGCCTAGGCGGGTTGGCTCTCGAATGTGAGTCGACGACGAATTTCGCCAACCGTGTGTCTTCGTCTAGGTTAACTGTGTCGCGAACGACACAGAGGATGTCAAAACGCGAAAGAATAGGCTCTGTCAGCTCGACGTTATGGGAGAATGGAATGGCACCATTATATCTGCCTCCAATGGGGTTGGCAGCAGCGACGATAGCGCAACGAGCTTGCAGTGTCGTGACTATACCAGCCTTGGATATCGAAATCGTTTGCTGTTCCATAGCTTCGTGGATGGAGGTACGGTCCTGGTCATTCATCTTGTCAAACTCATCGATAAGACATGTACCTCGGTCAGCCAACACCAGCGCTCCACCTTCCAGTGTCCATTCACTGGTCAGGGGGTCGCGACGCACGCTAGCTGTGAGGCCGACAGCACTGGCACCTTGCCCTGTAGCAAAAACTGCCCTATGCGCGGTCTTTTCAACATATTTCAATACCTGAGACTTTGCAGTACCAGGATCACCAAGGAGAAGTACGTTAATATCACCACGGATGGACATCTTTCCCTGTGCCTCTTTGCTAACACCACCGAAGAGAGAGAGCGCTACAGCGGTTTTAACATCTTCATGGCCGTAAATGCTTGGCGCAATGGATGCCACGAGCCTATCCACGATCTGTGGGTCTCTCGACAGCGCTCGAATCTGACGCTCGTCGTCCTCAGTCAAATGGAAACCCGCGAGTTGGTCGTGCGATTTGACGAGATGATTAGCCTCCAGGATCGTTGCAAATACCGGGAAACCATTTTTGTTGTTCAGCTGCCCATCATAGTGATTGCGATAAATGCCGATAATTTCCACTTCATCCCCTGGCTTTGCCGAGTCAATGAGGTCCGCAAGAAGAATAACTTCCCTGTGTCGCGGTAATCGACCAGGGGGGACCGTCCCGGGGGACTCCTGTAAAGTCAACTTTTGGTAGTTGCGGTATTCAGTTTTTTCCGAGTTTAGTGTGAAAGGGCCTCGACCCTGGCAGTTCTGACAGAAAGAAATCTTGACCTCTGCGTTTGACTCTTGCTGAAACGGCCCTAAAGTCATGCCGCATTTGGTACAGTTGAACATGACGTATTTAAGCTGCGGGAACACCCCAGTTCTCCGGGTGACAACTCCACCGACACCAACAAGGCAATTAAGGTGACTTTGACGCAGTTGTCGCAGAGTATATCTGAACGGGAGGTTGGTAATACGAACATGGATGTCGTTATGAATCCGATGATAGTCGGGATAATGAAGTAGTGTTACCTCCATCGCAGCTTGATCAAATATCTTCAAAACCTCAGCAGGCGCATGTGCGAGGAAGTAGGCTAAAATAGCTTTAGAGTCGCATAAATGGGCATATGAGACCTCGAGGGATTCAGCATTGACTTCCCCCAAGTTTCGGATGCGAGTTCCGTAAACCGAGGTACCATCCTTATCCGTAAATTCAGTTAAGAATGTCTTGAATTCGCGATAAATAGACCGGTGGGCCGAGGGTTGAGTAACCCATTCGGTGACGTTGGCCGCTTTAATCTCGGCCAACGCTTCAAGCGTCATTTCCTCGTCCATAATATCCATGTCCATCTCGTCAACATCCTCATCGTAGTGGTGTCGTCGCCTACGAGGCTGTCTCGTAAGATCAACATTTCCGTCGTCATCATCGTCCTGTAAGAATGCTGCAGGTACGCGCCGTCGTCTAGCTAGTTCTCGATCACGCCTATTTAATCTCGCTTCAAGTTGACGTCTAGTAGCCAGATCCAGTTCTTCGTGATCCTCAGTGTCGTCGATATCGTCTCCTTCGTATGCCTCAGGGCCACGCGGTCTGTAGTCACGCTCAAAAGTGTCGGCGAAAAGGTCAATCCCATCTTCATCTTCCGCCATCTCATCAATGTCATCGACATCCCCTATAAATTCAGCCTCTTCGTCCAAATCATTGTCGACAGTGTCATCAAGAGGCAGAATTGGGGGGGAGGAGGGTGGTGCTATTTTCTTTGTTAGCGGTGCGCATTTTCGACATTGGTATAAAAGTTCCTCCCACTTACGGCTAGAGGGAGGGGGCGCTGAAGAGTTATCATCATCTGGCTCACGCGATCGCTTCCGCCTAGTAAGGTTTCCGAGGCCACGATTTGCAGCTGAGCTGCTTGGATGTAAAGGGGAACTGAACGAGTTGTTAACAACGGATTTTAGGCGCCAGAACGGAGTTTCTCGGGCATGGAAGGTACATACCTCATTACCAAGTTTCGACTTTGATTGAATTGCTACTCCGTATATCTCTGCGTTGTCTATGAGGATTGAAACATTGCGATACCCATAAAACAAGTGGTGTTGTCTAAAGAACGATGTAATGAAGCGAAAACAAGACCGACGACGACAAGGTGGAGGAAATCGCGTGCAGAGCCGCAAAAAGGGAGAAACGCGAAAATCAACGCGTATCGCACGCGTTTCAATTGAGGCCCAAAGAGGAAAGGTGTTGAAAGTTCATGGATACAAACAAAGCAAACATTTCTAAATTGAAACAACGGAATCCGAGTCGCGCATCGATGACGACCAACTCAAGGTGATTCACTCCATCCTTCGTATTTGATGAGGCAAAGATAGTGTCCCTTTTATCTTGCCTGTAGCAGCGTCTATTAGTTACTTTTGGGTCTTGTAGCGGTATAGACCATGGATGCACCCAGTCCCCAGCCTAGACCCAACGCAACCGCGCCTCAGACGGAAGCATTCAAGAGACAGCGAAGGGATAGTTTGGTCTCCAATAACTCACAAACAGCGTCAGAGTAGGTGAACAGCCTCCCGAAATTCGCTCTTACTTTCGGTGGAAAAAGGATTATTCGTCTCTAAACCTTCGTTTCCTCCAGCTTTATCGATAGCCAGCTACGCCTTGAGGCTGATGCGCGAGAAGCTCTACCATATGCAAGTAACCTGTCAACTTCGTTGTTTCACGTTCAACCCAGCTAATGATATACGTTCAGTCCTTTGACTGTTGCACACAGCCTTTGGGTGCACTCCGTCAGAGTCTCTTCTCTTGCTTGACCTGCAACCCCCCACCCTCAGACCCTAACGAACCATACAACGCCGCGGGCGTTTGCTATTCATGCTCTATCTCTTGCCACGGCGAGCACACGCTCGTCGAACTATTCAGCAAGCGTAATTTTGTATGCGATTGTGGAACGACCCGGTTCCCATCCACATCACCCTGCTGGCTACGACTCTCCAGCACAGGAACCAAGGGCGTACATTCGGAGAAACCCGCGCCGGGCAACAAGTATAACGGTAACTTTCGGAATATCTTTTGTGGATGCGAGGAATCATATGACCCACACCAAGAGAAGGGGACGATGTTCCAGTGTCTTGGCCTGGGGACAGTTGAAAACGGAGGTTGCGGTGAAGATTGGTACCATCCTGAGTGTCTCCTGGGTCTCCCACGTAACTGGGCAGAGAATGTGAAGAGGGAGCCTCGAGCGGAAACCGAAGGCAAGGAACCTCGGCAGCAGCAGCCACAGAATGAAAATGGTGAAATCGCAGCGCCTGCGCCTGCCGATGAAGAAGCAGAGGATGAACCACCCCTGCCTCCAGGGTTTCCCGATGAGGACGATTTCGAGACCTTTATTTGCTACAAATGTGTAGATGCTAACCCCTGGCTGAAGAGGTATGCTGGAACGCCCGGAATTTTACCTGCAGTGTACAAAAAAGGAGCTTCTATGCAGAATGTTTCAAACGGAAATGTCACAGCAGAAACAACCAAAGATCCCAGCGATACACCATCAACAAATCCAAAGAAGCGCGAACTTGAGGATAATTCAGACGACAAGCCCAATACAAAGAGGCAGAAAGAGGAGACATCAATAAAGTCGATCTCAGACCCACAAGTGAAAGTCACGGAACCTACTAAACACAAACACGAGTTACTCCCAACGAATGCCCCCACAGGCACCTTCTCCCTCTTCCTCAAAGAAGATTTCCGCGACTACCTCTGCCACTGCCCAACCTGTTTCCCCAACCTGGTCCCTCACCCTCAGCTCCGCGAGGAAGAGGAAACATACGAACCTCCACTCTCCGAGGCAGGAGACGACGCCAACGGCAATGGTAGTAATCACACGGGAAGTCTTCTTGATCGCGGAGAAGCAGCGCTAAGCAACATGGACCGTGTGCGTGCGATTGAGGGGGTGATGGTATATAACCACTTGAAGGACAAGGTGAAGGCTTTTCTGAAACCATTCGCGGAGAGTGGACAGGCGGTTGGGGCTGAGGATATTAAGGCATATTTTGAAAAACTCAGAGGAGATGACCAAGCGATTAAAGAGGCGGGGGGTGCGGCGTCAACTTCTCGGTCGCCCAATGGCGGAGATGGTGAGAATGGTGAGGGGAGTAAGAGGAGGGAGCAGAGCGGTGAGTTAACTCTACATTTGCCTTGCGTGAAAGATTCTAACATACTCTATGTAGGCTACTGACCCGATCCATGGAACATCTACGTGATTTTTCTAATTTTGTATTTCCTATCTTCTGGGTGTTAAAAAGGCTTTTTTACATGTATAACACACCCGATGAGCACGATTTATGGACCAACATTTTGAATGTTTAGGGGGCGTTGGCTTTTTCTATCTCGGGCTTGCGGATTTTATTAGGCTGGGTTTGCTGTGGGACGGACGATCTTCTAGCTAAGCTATATATTCCCTCGTGGGGATATTTTGTGAACACATCTCTCCGTATGATAATATGTTTTAAATGGTAATCGGGGGTGGATGCAAATTCAAATCTTCGTCTGAGCTTCTGAGATATGTCGAGCAGAAACTCGAGGCCCTAGGCTCCCCGGAAGTAGTCGCGTTCTCATTCTCATATGAGAAAGGAATATTCGAAAACAACATTTCTCATGCCGCATCCACAATCGCATGGAGGAGAAAGACAAGAGCAAAAGTCATTCATATGGCATCAAAGTCACAAAAAAGCAACTACAGACACAAAACGAAAACGCACGATTTGAACAACACTTCCGCACCGTAACCACTGGGCGTAATGGAAGCTGTTTCGAGGAAAGGGAAATAAATTTTAAATTTAAAAAAAAAATAAAAATAAAAAATAAACATGCTCATCCATCCTAACATCGGGTATCATAAAATACGCCGTAGCTATCATATCGAAGTAGTCCTTTTTCCCCCCTTCCTTGCGAAAGAAGAATATCCTCACAGCCCTTCAAAGCTCCATCCCATTTCCGTTCCTACCACGTCATTATGAACCTGGCATAGGAGCCTTAAGGAAATAGCCTTGCTACCTGCAAAAACAAAAATGAAAACAGGCGCGAATGCTGAGCGCTCACTTAAAGCACAAGCAGCGGCCGATTCTAAAGGTCCATGGTGCCCTGCGTACGCCGTGACGGTCGATGGTGACGCCGGTGGAAACGTGCTTGCCCCCGATGCGCTTTGAGTAGAAGAAAGGCATGGTCCTTTCGTGGTTTTCTCTTATCTGGGAGTTGTATGTAGGTCGATGATACGTTGGACGGCGCGCTGTATGAGGTTTGCGAGTGTCTAGTGTATATCTTTGTTGTCTTCTTGACGCGGGCGGATAGACGGATAAATAGCGGGCCTCTGTTTTGGACTCTAGCGCTCTGTTGGTGAGAGATGGATACGTCGCAAATTTCGGCCGTGGGAAGTGAAAGTTCCGGCTAACGTCCTTTTTTTAACAGTTTTGGTTTGCCGCCGAACAGAGAAAAGCAGGTATTTTTAACCTCAAGTCCGATTTCAGAATGGCTGTGGACGATATTTATCTAGGCGCAAGCTTCCATTCGCTGGTAGTCTCAGGATGTTGATTCAAACAACACAGGGTTGACTTTTTGGAGGAGCTACCTTTTTATGAAAGCTTTCTCAGAGTGAATGGCATACAATTATGAAAAAAACATCCAGGCTCAATAATCAATGGCAACAAAGATTCAGAACTTAACAACGTGTGAGATCTTCCACTCTATCTCGCCGCCCTGTTTCCGGCAAAGGAAACCAACCAGCCAACCTTTCTCAGCCACAGGCGATGCGTCAGCGCCAGGATCACCTCTGTGGCGATTTCTCACATGGAGAGAAGCATCACAGACGTACTAGTACAGACTGTATTGCACGGCCCATTCCGCATGGCGAATCGAGTGCATGATACGAGGCCCAGTGGTCTAAGAAAAATTAGTCAAAGATCTAGAACTCGCCTTAGGCGAATGAGCTCTTGGGCTAAAATATATACGTATTTTCACTCCCTCCTTATCTTCTTACCGTAAGGGTTGGGCTACTGGAGCAGTCTATTTGTTAGTGGTAAGGTAAAGGAGCGACCATGCACAAGAAATACGTCGGAGGCCTTATTTAGATATGTCACCGTGCCTCTTCGTATATTTATAGGGGACAATCCGTGCGGCCATACAAAGAGATCCCTCATATCTTCATCGGGGTGTGGCGGCGGGAGAGTGAAATTTTAAGGTATGTCCCTTTATTTATAACGAGGCCGGGAGGGAAAAGGATCGGAAAAGGCGGTAGTTTGAGCTCCTTCGGTGCCTTTGTTGAGAAGCTTAAGCAACAAATTCATGATTACGATGATGCTCTACCACTGATTCGTTGCTTGGGCCGAGCAGAAATTGGTCCTTTGGCTGGAAATCCCAGGGTCTCGTCCTACAATAGTCTACTCGAAGTTACATCTTGATAGTTCTTGCGTAAAGACCTACCCTGGGATGCCAGTGGGGCCGCGGGTCTGTTGCATGTACATACTATACTACTCAACTTCCCTCCGTGGGGTGGGGGGG
>JAFEJD010000781.1:0-17353 GCA_018296065.1 Blastomyces percursus
TAGCCGCGGTCTATGGGCCTACAGTCGGAGATTTCACAATGAAGCTCACCATAAGCTCCTTCCACACCTTCCTTACCCCCCCACCTCACTCGATCCCCCGAAATCTGTCTCATCAGAACAGAGAAAGCGATCAACAGTTAGTATCATGTTCATAATTTTCTGATTTTCGTCGCCTTGTGGCCTCGCGTCGCGCTGGGCCTCTCTGCCTGCCTTGCCCGCTGTGGACTCCACTACTCCGCAACCAACCATCGCAGAGGTCCCGCGAAAGTCGAGGCAAGTAGCTCTCGTACGGTACTATAAGAGTACTAAGTCTCGGGTTGTAATAATAGGGTGTTGCTATTCGGCTGTTCTTTATAAAGAATATAATATCTTATCTTGCCTTTTAACCTTTCCTATCTATAATCTCTACATTTGTTTGCAACACCTCTCAGCTAACTTCATGAAGTCCTTCAAACTTTTTCGTAGGAAATACATCTATAGCCTATCCAAGGGCTTAGCACAACGTCCCGTTTGTTAATACATATCCAGTGATTTTTAATTTAGTACTAAGTATGTGGTCGGATCAACTCTATCACATAGACCTGCCGTGCGAGCTGCTATAGGCGCCCCAAAAAACATGTATATCTATATATAAATATATATATACAAAACAGTTGCAACATTGGTTTATGAAACACTTTTCGCCGTGTTAAGAAAAGGATGTGGAAAAGAAACCCCAAAGAGTGAAGATGTCCAGTCCAATCATATACACTATTCTCCGATTGAAATGCTGAGCCAAGGACAAGGCAACTTTACAGTACACAAAGTATATATCGTATGTGTATATACACGTTTATGTGCACGTATATGCGTATTGTAGTCGCAGCGCAAGGAAGACGAAAGAATTACAAAAAAAATAGATAAAGAGGATAGAGGGGATAGAGGGGAAAAACACGAAACTTACGAAGAAATGCGTTTAACCAGGAGGGACATACACGTCAGAACGATACCTGTCGCTCCTGCTACGTATATAGGTAAATGAAGAATCGGAAGAAGGGGGTCTAGAAAGTGCGTAATAGGAAAAATACTGAGAAATGCTGGAAACAAGATGACAAGCCTCTCCAGTTGCCATGATAAGTGGGGTATCTTGGATATCGTTAATGGTGGATCGTTTCGAGTTTGTGATAAAGGAGTTTAAAAAGAGCAAATGGAAGAGAGGAGAGGATGAAAAATGAATCATGAGCAGGAGGTGCGGGTAGGAAAAACTCTGTCTAATAACTAGACTGGAAGCGGCATTATAGGCACAGGACTTTGAGGAGGCTGTGCGAAATTGTAGTGGTTCGTGTAGACGGGTGGTTGGCTAGAGTGACTAGGACTGTAGACTGAGGAGATAGGGCTTGTGACGTCCGTGATTGGAGGCCCTTGTTCTGGTTGGCTATCCTGAGTTTGAGGAAGCTCGAGTGGAATCCCATCATGTCCATTGTGGGTTAAGCAACCGACACAGCTACAGTTGGCTTCGCATTGACAGGTTCCCGTCATGTTCGTGCAAGGGTCTAACAGACCGACAGGATACTCTAACTCATAATACGCCGCGGGCTGCATCAGCATCTGGTTCTGGTTAGGGTCGTAGACTGCCGGAGCGACAACAGAGGATCCGGGATTGTCGAAAGGAGGACCGGAATGTGGAAAGTTCCATTGAACTTGGCCGGGACCGTGGAATGGGAGGCTACTTGGTGGCCAGTCATTATTGTAGCTTAGGCTTTCATGCGCCATGTGGCTATCGAGCATTGGTCCGGGGGTATTATCGTTTGGTTCTGGACTCCGATCAGCTTCTCCGGATGTTATCATGTAGCCCATTTGCTGGATATGTTGTCGGGTGGTGTCGTTGTAGGGGTGGGAGGCGCAACCCAAACACTGACAGTCATCCCCACAATCACAGTTATGTGGGTGAGTGTCATTTGAAATTTGGTTTGTTTGGAATTCAAACGGGTGCATTCCCGAAGAAGGAAAATTACTGATGGGATGCGTTAATGAATTGTAGGGGCTCATAGGATTCGGCGACGAATAGCCCGTCACAGGAGCGGAAGAAACCCCGTGCAATCGGGGGTTGACAAACAGATTTGTATGCGGTAAATGCGGTGAGGCATTATTTTGATTCTGTTCACGTTTTTCTACCTCTATCGCTGGGAACGGCCGGTGGTCGGTAGTTGGATAATGAGGTGCGAAGTGAACGGAGTTCTTGGCGACCGGTGGTTCGGAAGATGTGGCGTCTTCTCGCTTGAGTTGAGTAGCATCATTGTACTCCCACACCTTCAAATTTTTAGTGCAACAGGATACTTGGGGCGGCTTGGTGGACGGTTCACTCGTGGTTTGGGAGCCACAGCACCCGCCGCTGATGGCGGGCCGAACCTCTGTTCTACCCGTATGAGGTAAAGGCTGGAGGGCAGGATAAGTCTCCTGGCCGTTCAAGCCGCCTTTTGGATTCTGATTTTGAGGAAATGGAGTTGGAGGCGAGATAGACTCCAAATACCGTTCGTTGTAATGGGGTTGTATATTCGACGCATTTGAGCTTCGCCCTTGATCCTCTGCTTTGTACCCTGGTGATGGGAGATCGATCCTGCTTAAATTCTTTGTGACTAATTCCGAGGCTTTGTGGAGACTACTCTGACGTCTTGGGCGTTTTTGAATACGATTTCGACTTGATGGTGTAGGAGCAATTTGGGCAGGGGTACCAGGGGTCGGCTGTGCTGACGGTCCAGACTCCGTCACCATCATGGGAACTTGATAAAGGGGACGGCATAAACATGTTGAACCTGTCCATGGACAAAAAATTAGGACCATCACCGCGATTGCAAACTCCATTACTGCGTTCAAATTGAGCCTTACCCTTCGGAATTCTGACCATGAACGCATATAACTTCTGGCAACTACATGTGCCTTTAGGATGCGGGCATTTTGCGAGTGGACGCCCAGCCTTGGGCACTTTCATCATGAGGCGGTCGAAATGTTGACATTTTGATGATCGGTGGCCGCGGACGCATGGCTCACTACCAGTCCTATCAGTATATTGGCCTTTAAATTAAACGACAATGCAAAGCGATTATCCGAGCAATGGAGGGTAAAACAACTTACCACGACCACTTAGCCCCCTGTTCGTCTAGTGGCATAAATACAGTCGGCCCTCGGGATAAAAGTTTCTTCAAGATCCAAGCTTTGGCCTATCCAAAGCTTTTTCCAGAGAAATGAACTGATCCCCGACAAGAACGTACGAAGCTTTGGAAGAGCAAAGCAACAAATGTTTTAAGCCCAGCCCCGCCCCAACCCCGCTAGTTGTGTAGGCAGATTTGGAAACAAGCGCTATATTGCTTTTTTTCCCCACCCTTTTCGTCAGAACTTTGGAGATAATTGGGAGGAATGATGCTAGAACAGCGAGATCGCTATCTCTAACAGGACAGATATAGGTAGGTGCAAAAGAATCCCCTGGTCGAATTTAAAGGGCCCCATGCGGTATACCAACCAGCAGTATTCAGACACGAAGGGGAAAAGCAACTGAAGACGGGAGGAAAGTCGGCCTGGAGGAGAGGGACAAGCGAGGGGAGGATTGATATCAGATCGTTTTAGCAGGCAGATCAGTTGTCAGTGCTGGAATAAAATGAGCACGTAGTGAAGCAGACTCGACTAGACTGTCGGGGGAAAGAACGAGAAAGAGCTGGCAATCAGAATGCTTGATGTTCTTCAGACGGTAGTGAGCATGAGATGGAATGCCTGCAAGTAGCATGGCATAGGTACGTACCCGTAGTAACGGGCATTCGATTCCGGCTTCCCGATGCGGTTAGTTCGGGTCCAAATCGGCTGAAATTCGCATCGGGCGATTTCCGCGAACTTTGTCTCTGCTGCTTGGCAGATGATGTAAGCAGTTTGATCGTTGCCAAGGTTTATACAAGCAAAAACAGTCCAGACGAAGGTCTGCGGGAGCAGTTAGTGATAGTTATCATCTCCGTCCCCAGGACCACGCAACATAAAGTGTAGGACTCAATTGGCCTGTTTTGGATTCCATTCGGATCATGCCAGAGGATGAGCATCTCGCGACCGGCCGCCAGGCCCAAACCCTGCCGCACTTTTCAGCCCGACTTCCCTCCGTCCCCGTCCCTATAAAACATATCTTTGACAAATTCCCTTGGAAAACCTACCCGGCGAATGAGCTACCACGACGTATCGCAAGCCACGCGGGCAAGCATACTCTATATATGTTTACTACAGCTAGAGGGGCCGAACGGGGGGCTCCATCATTTAACCCGCAGTGTTTGAAGTGGCAGGTTAGTCCAGTTGCCCCGGCTCTGTCTAAGTCGGTTGTTGTCGAACCTCCCCCTGCTTCATGTATGTAGCTGACATTATAATCTGGAACCTTTGCAGGCATATCTCAAATTTGTCGGGATTCCTTTCCAGATTGTTTCCTCCAATAATCATGCCTCCCCAACCGGTGCACTCCCCTTCCTTCTCCCCGCGTCCGGTTCTGTCGCGGCTCCAGGGGAACCTTTGGCGCCAATCCCTTCAAATAAGCTCCAAAAGTGGGCTATCGAGCAATCCCATGTCAAGGAGGAACAACAGTTATCCATGCGATTTGACGTGTATTCGTCTCTTCTAGATCATAGCATACGAAACGCTTGGGTACGTCAATTGTAGTCTTTGATAATTTGTGAATGTTGTTCGGAGAACTAGGAGTTAATCAGAGCCGCAAACAGTTGTATACATTCTACGTAGACAGCCAAAACTTTAACAACATGGGACGAAAACTATATGTAGATCCATCGACATCAAATCCTCTCGTTCGCGCTGTATTAGCCCACCAGCTTCAACAAGCTGCCCGAAACGAACTCCTCAAATCATCTTCCTTTATTGACGTGGACGATCTCGAGGCGGAAGCCAAAAGCGCATTCCAGGCGCTTTCTTCTTTGCTAGGAGATGATGATTACTTTTTTGGAAGACAGGATCCGGGTCTATTCGATGCCAGCGTATTCGCCTATACGCATTTATTACTGGACGAGCATCTGCATTGGAAGCAGAACCCGCTTGGACGTTACCTCGGAAGGCATCCAAATCTTGTGCACCATCGCCAACGGCTACTGGATGCATATTTTTAGGGCATCGCCACCAATCTCGTTTGGTTCCATTGTTCGGACTACTATATCAGTAGGACAGTTGGATTTTGGCAACTTCCAACCACTATTGCCCCTCAATTCTTAAGAACACATAAAAAGGAGTATGTATCATACTATTGATATTCGCACACCTTCCCTTAACACTCTTCTGCAACCCACTCCCCGTTCACCACAAAACTACATACATGGCCTTTTACTTCTTCCTAAAATAACCCGCATACCACGCCAGCACCCCTAACCACTTCCTCGCTCTTTTACCCGACTTCTCCGCCAACTTATCAATTCTCACCTCCTTAATATCACCCAAAACCTCAAACCCAACCTTCTCCGCAGCATCAACCATCTCCGCAATTGTATGTGCATAACTTGTCGGGCGAACCTTTACCCCAGTGTTCGGGTCCACAAATCCGGACTGACTGATCGACCCCATTTCCGAATGCATATTTGTTACCACCAGCAGGCCACCTCTCTTCGGCATGCCATGCCAGATGCGGCCTCGAAGAATTTGCCCAGCGGTACATGTTCCATGACAAGCGTTGATATGACGCCGTCCACGTTCCCGATGGTGGCTGGTAGCCCCCCTTCTCCTCCGTCTGCAGCGTCAAAGTGAAGCAAGTTATAGAGATAGAAACTCACTCGCCCGTCATTGGTCGATGGAACACCTTGTTCCTTGGTTGCTTCTAGCGCTGTGGATGCGGAGCTCTCCGCACTCTTGGTCCCAAGAAATTTGGATACCCTATCCCGAGCTATCTGGAGCATTTTGCTGGACGGTTCCAACCCCACGATCGTGGCGGTGGCGCTGGCGGTCCGGGTGAGCGGGACGGTGTTCCGACCCGTGCCACAGCCACGATCGATGAGTTTGGGTCCAACATCTAATATTATTATTGCTGTTCTTATTTGTTTCGAGCAACGAGTGAAATCTCGGGAGAAGTGATTGCATCTCGCGCGTGTCTAGAGCTTGGAGGAAGTTTCCATCTGTGTCGTAGGCCTGCTTTTTTTGGGGGGAAATAAAGGCGAATGGAAGGGATGCTTTGGTTAGCCCGTAGTTTTTCTTCTTTTTCCTACTTTTCTTGCCTTGATCCCTATGTGTGTTCAAGGATAGGGGATTGGAGAGGTATGCATATTTTTGTGTCTTCTTCAATGTATTGTGTATATTAATCGTGCCTTTCCCATTTCTTCGGGCTGGGTTATTTTCTGTAAACCTTATAGAGGATCTATAAATATGCATAGCGAAACAACGAATAGACTTTTTGTTTTCTCTTTTGTTTTCTTTTGTCTGGCCTTCGGAATAAAATGTCACTGGACACGAAAAACCCATGCTACGCAAATTTTATGCCATTGCCCCGCAAATAAATATGGAGAACACCGGGAGCTAGAACGGAGAAAGATCGTCCAACGAGTAGGGGACAAGAAAAAAGATCTCACTTCAGCCCACCGATCATAGGCATCGATCGTATCCATATGTTTAATCTGTTTCCCGTTCGCAGGCGTTGCTGGCGGGGTTATGGCAATCGGTGGAGTGTTGGCCATTGCTTCTGGATGGTAAGCTCTGTCACTGTTCCAGGGTGGGAATGCAATGGGATGTCAAATAGGGACCAACCTCCCATGTATTATTGGAGGGAGTCGTGAGTTAATCTTGTATATCTTATCTGTCTTGCCTTTGAGAAGGTTGCAATACAGAGAGTAAGAAGAATCATGGAATAAGTACGGAGTAATCAAGGTTTAACTGTTGTTAAATTTCCTTAAGCTTATTGGTACGTAATGTTGGTAGGGTAGGGGTAGCTCCTAACTATTCTCAGGCAGGGGATGTGTGGTATACTCGTCCCCCTCCGTAACCTGCATACACCGCCGCTAAACTCCTCACATTCAATCCATTGCAACACAGCAGGTTGACGGGGCAATATGGTCACTTACATGTACTTACTATACATCGAGGGGTAAAAACAGTCATTCTCATAGATCTTTATGACGCATAAGAGCTTGTGTTGCCGCGAGCATCTTGATGCACACTTCATGAGTATTCATGCCCAAATAAAGTCTTTTGTATATGGATGTAATATACATGTAAATGAAAATATGTATATATATATACACATACATTGGGAGCATCAACAAAGTGTGCGAATAAAACAAGAAGCGAATTTCACCCTCACTCTCAGCTTCAAGAGGGAAAAATTGGGTATGGGAGGCCTAATAGGAAAAATAGCAGACACGAGAGAGTGATAGTAAAGCAAATGGGTAGAGGTATCATAAGAGTAGTAATACATATAGTCAAAGAGGATTATGTCGAATCTGCTGCTGATAGAAAGAGAAGAATTACACGGAAAGCCAAAAAAAGAGCTTTAAGAGGGATAGGAGTCGCCATTCACGCCATGCAAACAAAACAAGCAAGTGACGCTAGGGCAAAGCAGAAAAGAATGCATGGAAAGACATGATAAAAGCAAAGTCAAAGGAGAATAAAATATTCCAGAAAGTCAACACGCGAAAAGATGGTAATCAGGGAAACACATAGCCAAGGGATGTCGTCGCACATCACGTATGATTCACAAATATGGAGATACATTTGAAGAAAAAAAAAGAAAGAAAGAAAAGAAAGAAAGAAAGCAAGGAAGAAAGAAAAAAAATTAACAAAGGGTGCCTCCAAACGGAGCCGTCTCCCTTAAGTCCTCAACCAAATCCTCCACATTACTCAGATACCTCCCCAACAAGGCCTGCTTTTCTTCTGTCGTCTTCGTGTCGCCTCCACGTGCATCTCTCCCACCATCACCGGGCGCATGCAAGCTCCGCGAAAACGCACTAGCAAGCTTACTCGGGCTGCGATGGAGGCCGAGAACAGCCGTATTCGGCGCACTCGTGGAATTCGCACAGGGCAGCGACGGCGTCTCAGGCATGAGGTAGAAATATAGGAACTCGACAAGTTTGAATTTAACCTCGCGCGAGGTGGTGCGCATTTTGAACAGGGAGGTTACTGTGAGGAGGCCATCGAGGAGTTCGAAAGTACGGGTGTTGGCTGGATTGTCGAGGAGGGCTGTTACGAGAGTGAGGAGGGTGGAGGATTGGATGCCGGGGCAGTTGGCGGGTTCGAGGAGGTCGAGGAGGAGGTTCATGTATATTTCGCGGGCGAAGAGGGAGCGGGAGGGTGGATGGAGGAGGAGGGTGCCTTGGATTAGATCTAGGGTTGAGATGATGAGGAGGTCGTTTGTGCCGTTGCTACCGCGACCGAGGAGATGTTCAAGGCACGATATTAAGCGCATGGCGACTGAGAAGTCGTTTGTCGTATGTTAGCCAATTCTGTTTACTTTCCGTTCCTGACAATTGATCTTGGGGGAAATTCTTCTGAGATTTTTGTCGCTTACCATTCCATTGGAAACCCTCTTGTAACTTGAAGAATTCTCTGAAAGCAGGGTCCTCACTCAATTCGCTTAGGGGCTTCGCAGGTGTTGGATTTGCGCCCAACGGCACTGCTGAGCGGCGCTTGTCGATAGCAGTGACTTTGGATCGCGACAGACATATTTGCGCCAGTAGCCCTTCGACTTGTCTCAGTCCTTTGCGAATTTTGCCCTGATCGTACGATGACAGGTAGTCGAAGGAGTGGGCCAGGAGGGTCTCCATTTAGGAGGTCGGGCTGGTATGTTGGTCGCAGTTATCAAACGCAGCGCTTTGTCCCGCTGAAAGAAAATGCGGTCGTCTCAGATAGGAGAAGACAATGGGCGGCCGTTAACTCTTTGTGCGTACGCAAAGCGATGCAGGGATGGGAGGGGGAAAATATGTTTTTTTTTTTTTTTTTTAATTTTTTTAATTTTTAATTTTTAATTATTTTTTATTTTAGGAACTTCTGTTGGAAAAGAGCTCTTCGCGATCTCTCGTCCGACATCACGGACATGAATAAACAAGGATGGTTGTCCTGGCAATCGGCGGAAGGGATCAGCCTCACCGACTATGATTGGCGGGAGCGTTGATGAGTAAGCACTTTTGCAGTGACCAATCCATCCGCTTCATGCTACTATACACAGAATATCATGAGATTATGTCGCCAGTTACTCCGCGATCGCTGCACTTTAGGACTTATCATTGTCTCCTATACGCCTTTTCAACACGGCTCAGTTCTAGAGCCTTTTGATTGCCCATGCGGTTTTACAGGTTCTACATGTTGCATCCCCTGGCCATGCTCTTACGCCTTCCTTTATGCCTTCCATTACGATGATAGATAGTTGGTGATTCCTTCATAAGTTTTATCATAATGTGGACGTCCTATACTGATACTTGTACTGCAAGACCCCATCCCCGGTTGTTATTTGGCAAGCCAACCAAACATCTGCCTCGTTTGAACTCTTCAAATAAGCACAAGTGGGCATCTCGCAGCGGCCCTTGAGACAACCCGCTTCTCCATGCGAAAAATAGAAAAAGGGGGGGATCCCCCAGATACTGAAAGGCAACGCCCCGATAGTCTCTAACGAAGCCGAAGGCAATTGCCAAAGAAGCGAGAGTACCCTGCCCTCAGTACCTATTTGTGACACGAGTACTATGGCCAGACAGAGCTTTTCAACTCCTTTAGCATGATTTCATTTTGAAGATCACGATTTGAGACGATAGCTATCATAGACTCATCTCACTCGCAAAACGAAAATGTTAACCCGGTCAATCAATCATCAAATTCAACCGGATGGCCCACGAATACAACAATAATGGAACGGATTTGGTGTGGGTGGTTTTTAAGAGAGTTGGTTAATTAGCCTCTCAATCCACCGATGGGATATTTTGATTTTAACCCTAGTTTATGTTTGGCCGGATGCGTCATGTGTTTCAACACTAAAAAAACCTTAAAGAAAACCTTGTCCTGAGCCAGGCACATGGCTGAGATTCATTTTTCTATAAACTTTTAGCTTAACCGGGGAATTTAAGGGGTTAAATGTGGAGAGGAAGTGTGTGAAGGAGCAGGTTGAATTGTTTTGATCCTCTTTGTTCAGTCAAACAGAAAACCTTAATGTCTTCCTTTTGAACCAGGGTGTTAACATTGGAAAGAATGGGATAGCCAAAGAGGAAAATGTCACAAACTTTATTTCATTTAATTTTCCATATTTGAAAAAAAAAAAGAAAAGAAAAAGAAAAAAAAGAAAAAAACAAAACTAGGGGAGGCGGTACTGGTAGGTAGGAGGAATTCTCCGCCTTGGGAATAGGATAGCGACAGGAATGCCTCTGTCAGTGGCATTGTGTACAGAATACCGTACGTGATTCAAGCGAGCAGGCTCCGCCTACTAGTTTTCTGATTTTACGAGGCCCTAAATGTATCCATATAAGAAAGCAGGTAGGTAGGCTATGGCACTTCGTGTGTAATGTCGAGATAAAGTAAAACATGAGGTATTTGACTCTAGCCAAGGTTTATTTTTAGGATTGCAAATAGGAAATGAGAAGGGAACACCTGAACAATGGATAGAGCGGAAGAAGGATGCATTCCTCCCTCCGTTCCCTTGCTGTTGTTGCCTAGAAAATAATTATCTCAAAGGTTTCGTCAATTGTAGACCTCGCTCGCCGGGTTGTTCCATGCGGGAATAATAGTCCAATTTTAACCACCAGACTCAGTTCCCGAGTCCCGCCCTGGAAGATCTGCGTTGCAAATTTTTCAGGCACCATCGAGCTGTGCGCTTGAAATAGATAGGGTCCAGTAAGTTACCCTGTTCGTGAATCGTGACTCGTGAGATCTAACAGGAACAGATCGTATCCGCCCTCCGGGCCCTCCACCCCTGATGGCATCAGGGATGTTCCGCCTCAAAGAGATGCAGAAACAGTCCCATGCGCATCATGCATGGATGCAGCAGTGGATATGGATCTCCTTCCTTCTAGAATATCGCTAGAAGGCGGTATATTGGGTAGGTACAAAGAGCACAGCCGTTGAATCGCTTTGATCGTCCATAAAAAAACGGGGAACATGGACCCCCAATGTGTGGAGAGTGTGGAGAAAAACTGGAGAGTTTTTTGTTTTTCCCCTTGTTGCTGCCAACATCTCATTTGATGATCGATCCTGATCGACTGCTGGGTTTTTGAGCGGATGCAAGTTGAATTTGGGGGCGATAGACTTTTTTCTCATCATTATTAACTTATCAAAAGTTTACCCCTTTATTCAACCGAGGGTCCCGGTTTTTGATAATTGGAGATTAACCAATAGTTTGTATATGGCTTTTGCTATGTTGTTAATATTTGTTAGCTGTAAAAGCTGTCTGTTCCCCGACAGTGCCTTCACACGCGAACACTTACTGAGTCTAGCAGAACACTGTTCAGCATTCAGCTTGCCCCATGGCAACCCGCGTGTAACTTATCTAATCCCAACGACCAGTGGACTAAAACGCCACGAGTAGCACTTGGACAGAGGAAAGAGTAATGGCGACATCTCCACACTTTTTACTCTCAAAATCAAAAACGCGGGATTTTTAACAGGGCCCTTTTTTTTTTTGGAAATTTTGGCACCTCGCCTAATATTACATGGAATATAAAGAAATGAGTCCAGTTGACTCCTCAGTACGCCGCAGCCGTAAGATTCACCGAATACAGCCTTTGGACCCTGTCGAAACGAGCATTGCGCATTGCAAACACCTCGACGACTAGCAGGGGTTCTCCGTTTAACCCATGTTAATTCTGACCGGTGATCAGTCGTCCTGCCAGTCTTTGGGCACGAGTGACCTGACCCTTATGACGCACGCGCTTTGCTGCTGAAATATGCCTGTTCGGCGACTTTGTAACAAGGGAAACGGCAGTCCCTCTAGTTTGGTCTCTGGGGGTTTTACGATGTAAGCTCCCCTTTGAGGCTGGCTAAATGGTCCTGTTCCATGAACTTGCAAGCTAAATAAGGCCCCTCTCCGAACGTGCACATGTCTACCGAATCGTATCAAACCGGCAACAAGAATATATAAACAATCCACCATCTTTCGCTTTCTTATAAAACAGCCTGAGCTCATGTCACATTCGGTTCAAACAAAATGGCGTACGCCAAGTGTCTGGCTGTTGTCAGTGAAAGCCACGGAAACGCCTTTGTAAGGCTTGACCTTGGACACTAATCTAGTGAGTGGGCTTGATCCAAGCAAGAGTTCGCGAGTGGCGAGCCACCGAAACGATCACTCATGCAGCCACTCATGCAGCCAGCCCTTCCATGCCTCCCCCAAGACCCCCAGCCGGCGCCTGTGTGGATGGTGCGGGTGGCGCGAGGCATTTTGAGCCTGAGGTACTTCAGGCGAAGGTGCTAGATTATTGGCTGCTAGCAATCTCTTATTTTGACCTTCTTTTAATCATTTTATTTTCACTCGCCCTAATGATAGTAGTGTGTGAACCAGGTGCTTCCAGTTTGTGTATTCCAGTAGATATTCATCAATAGCCTCTTCCTCGTGCAATAATCAGAGAACGAGGATGTTTCTTTCCAATGACTTATTTATTAGTGAGCGGGCCAAGGGCGTAGCGGGGGCAGTATCCTCGCCCTTCACCGGCCGCTTGGCTCTCGACCGGACCTCATCAAGAGGGAATCCTTGCCGACGGGAGGAGCAAGTCCGTGACGAAGAGTCCGCAGCTAATAAATGCACTCCAGCCGAGTGGAGCTGCACAGTCCGGATAACGCAATTAACAGCTAAGGTCTCCTTCGAGGTAGCAGTAGCATGCGTTCGACCCCGAGATGGAATTTAACGTTCGGTGAGGAGGAGCCCTACCCTACTATGTAGGGTCGCCTCACAAACAAAGGGCAAGAAAGAGGCCGATCGGTTAACGCTTTCGTTGTGATGATCCGAAGCTTGGTTGGAGGAAAAATAGGCTCTTATCAGAGCTAAAATAGCGGACGAGGCCATTTTCCTTGGTGGCCATAAGAGCCCCACCAGCAGAAAGCCTTGATTTGACGGCATCCAAAGCATATATGTACACAACAACCTACACAGTTACAGTATACATTTGTCATTCTTTGGAGAGAGTACTCCGCCGTGCTGGCGCTCTTCAATAAAGAAATACACTACTATTTTCATCTTGACACACTCAACGTATTCGAGCGAGTCCTGTCAATCCTAACCCGTGCTGACGGGGGATGTTTCAACCCCAGGCTGAACCCTTGCTGGTTTCTCCCTCACAAGTTCATGGATGCGGGGTTTTAGTGAAAACCACCCCCCAGCCTAGCAATTATGCCCGATATGTCCCCCAAGGATTTGACTCTCAGCCTAGTCTAGCGCGGCATTTTCCATTTTCTGGTTAAATTTACTCTGAGCCTTGCAAACGGTATCAGAGACGTCAACAGTTTTTCAAAGAAACCAAAGCAGCGGCTCGATGCAACAATACAGAGGTATGTACCCTGGACGAAAAACAGAGACGAAAAATACTTTCTGAGTTTATTTTACATCCAGAGTTACAGGTGCACTTGTTACTGCCCGTGCTGCTGCAATGGGACTCTGACCTCTAAAAACGCTGGAAATCATCAAGAATACGATTCAGTCGCCGGGAACGGACGAATTAGCTCTCGTCGGCATGCAGCAAGCTCATCTGGGCTGGGCCAGCCAGTGAGAGAAGCCAAATAGTGTCGTACAGCTAGGGGGTTGGAGGGCGCTGATCTGCCCGTCGCATTGGGCATAATTTCGGCTGTGTCTATATTTATACCTAAAATGCGCCCCTCAAACCATCATCGCTGTTCTCGTTTTCATACCGACTTGCACACTCAAAGGTCCACAGCTCCTTATACTAGCTAGCGGCCTTTGTGATTCTACTCTCTATCGTTCGCAGTCATGTCGAAGGAAGGTGATGCAGTGTATGTTGCTCCAGTGTTAACAGAGGCCTTGGCTGGCTTTTTCTCATTGCTGACCATGGGTTTATCTCACCTTGTTCAGGGCCGTTGGCACGGGTGAAAGGCGCGTGTCGGTCTTCGATGACCCGCATGTCCTCAAAAAAAGCATTGTTGCTATCACCGAGAATGTCGAGGGAGAGTAAGTATGCTGACTGATGTATCTTCGAGTGTCGCAAGATTAAGTCTGCTATTTTTGCGCGTCCTTCTCATACAATTTATCCTTTCAGAATTAAAAACCCTTTGTCCGACATTCCCAAAGATAAGCTACTCGAGGATGTCGAGAATTTCGCGATGGAGAACGACCTTATGGACATCCTTCCATATATGAAGAAGGGGGCACTTGTTGCTCAGAGCCCCCGCGACTTCGAGAGTCTAGAGGAGCTGGATGAAGAAGACAAGGAACCTTTGAGGAACGAAATCCTCCACCGATGGAGGTTGCCTTGGCCACTTTACTATACCATCATTCTCAATTCTATATCTGCAGCGATTCAAGGATGGGATCAAACAGGTATGTAACTCTGTTAATATTTCTCGGCAGTGTGATTTCCCACCGTCTAACGGAGCTACTTTGCTAGGATCCAACGGCGCAAATGTTTCTTTCCCTCTAGATTTCGGAATCCAAGATAGCGGCGAGTGGTGCGAACTTAGCGCAGCAAATGCCGCGATTTGCGACAGGAACTCATGGATTGTTGGCTTTGTCAATTCAGTGCCGTATATTTCCATTGCTCTCTTGTAAGGAGCCAACTCTACCCTATTCCTCCACTAATGGCCTGTTTGAGAGTGGCTAATTCTTACGTTTTATCTTCTATCAATTTCGATTAGTGCTGGTTGGTTAAGCGACCCTATAAATGATCTTATGGGTCGTCGAGGCACCATCTTTATCGCAGCTATCTTCAGTTTACTGGCACCCATTGGATCTGCTGTGACGCAAAAATGGGGCGAACTCGCTGCTTGCCGTGTCCTCTTAGGGATTGGAATGGGCCTGAAAGAAGTTACCGTCCCGGTGTTTTCAGCAGAGAATACCCCGGCGAATGTGCGTGGTGGCTTGGTCATGTCCTGGCAAGTCTGGACAGCTTTTGGTATTTTAATGGGAACCAGCGCCAATCTCGCGGTTGTCAACGCTGGCGATATTACCTGGCGCTTGCAATTGGGATCGGCATTTATTCCAGCTGTCCCACTGGTCATTGGTATATATTTCTGCCCGGAATCCCCGCGATGGCTTCTGAAAAAGAAGAACTATAGAAAGGCGTATCAGTCTTTACTTCGTCTTCGTAACACACCTCTTCAAGCGGCGAGAGATCTGTACTATATCCATGCCCAGCTTGTCCAAGAAGCGGCTATGCTTGAAGAAACTGGTCTTGCGAAAACGGACAATTTCGTTACTCGATTCATTGAACTATTCACCATCCCGCGTGTTCGCCGTGCGACACAAGCTTCTGGTACACAACCCCTGTTGATCTTCATCCTGCGCTGCGTCATATGTTGTGGCACCGTAGCTACGTTATGCTAACTTGGCTTGGTTGCTCTAGGAATTGTGATGATTGCCCAGCAGATGTGCGGAAGTAAGTTGCATTGGCAATGAAGTGCAAATAATATGGGAGCCTTCAATTTCCCTTCCCCCATTTTCATAGCCATTTGCCCTGGTTTTCCTGCCTAGATTACGCCGTTTTCTTTCAAGCACTACTAATCCTTGAACTACTTCAACCATAGTCAACATCATCTCCTTCTATTCCACCACGATATTTATCCAAGCCGGTGCCAGCAACATCGCCGCGCTCCTGGCCTCATTCGGATTCGGCGTCGTCAACTTCACCTTTGCTTGGCCGGCTGTATGGACCATCGACACTTTTGGACGGCGTGGCTTGCTACTCTTCACCTTCCCACAGATGTTCTGGACTCTGTTAGCAGCGGGAATGTGTTTCTACATACCCGAGGAAAGCAATGCTCATATAGGCCTCATCGCTTTCTTCGTTTATCTCTTCTGTGCCTTTTATTCGCCAGGAGAAGGTCCCGTACCTTTCACATACTCTGCAGAAGTATTCCCTCTTTCCCATCGTGAGATGGGAATGAGCTGGGCTGTTGCCACGAACAATTTCTGGGGTAAGAAATCAGAACCCAAAAAAGGAAAACCCCATTGGAATCATAAAGGCTAACAGTGAGAAATCATGAACCACAGCTGCCGTCCTCGCCCTTACATTCCGCCGCTTGCTACGCGCATTCAAACCACAAGGCGCCTTCGGTTTCTATGCCGGCATGAACATCGTAGCCCTAATCCTGATCTTCCTCTTCATGCCCGAGACCAAGCAGCGGACGCTAGAAGAGCTCGATTACGTCTTCGCCGTCCCGACGCGTACGCACGCTAAATACCAACTTTTTACTGTGCTGCCATGGTGGATCCGCAGGTATATCCTTTTCCGCAAGAATGCGGTGTGCCCGGAGCTGTATCATTTGGACTTTGCGTCGGACGCGGAGGATAGGAAGAGGGCTGCTGCGCGTGAAACTGGGGCCGCGAATGCGGAGATCGCATAGTGATTTGTTTTGTGATTGTCGGTGTATTGGACGGGTAGGGTGATAGAGCAGGATCTATATATACCTACATGTATGTATAATACGTGGTCTGGAAGATGTGGTGGGAGTTGAGGACCGAGCATGCCTGTTTAACTGGTAGTAGTACGGATAGCGCCCCTACGAACAGCGCCCCTGGTCACTAGATACATAGGAGGAGCGCGGGAAGAGGGTATAATTTTGCTTTTAGTCAGCCATGGATATAATTTTATTCCCCCATTTTGTCCCTACTTCGTTCGCAAATGGAGGAAGGGTAATTGGATGCACGGAAGTGGATGGGGTGGACATGACATACAAGCAATGTCATGGATATGGCAGGAGACTACTTTTAGAAGTGAAAAAAGGTTGATTCTTGTTGGAACTATTGAGTGTGCAAACGTTGTTGATTCTTCTATGGAGCTACCAGCGTGCGCGAGGGTTTTCGTTGCTAGTTAACTAGTTGCGATTACATAATCATCACGTGACCAACGCGCGGACTGCCCTTGGGCAATCCAACAATTTGTTGGAGCCCTAGGCTTCCTAGTACGGACTAGCGCCTCGCACACTGTATATATTACCCACTAGATGATAGAGCCAACATGCAACAACTCAGACGTCCTACACAATTCTCTAATAAAGGATGAAGGCCGCTATCTAATCCACGTTACCACGTGATATCACGTGATATATAGCCACATGGTGGAAGGGGCGTAACAAGCAACCTCGTTTATGCTGGGCTGCGAAGTCCGACTCTGCCACCCCCTCGTGGTGCAGCCTGGTAACATCATCAAGGTGATGGCTAATAGCAGAGCGGCCATTGTGGGCTCTTGCGAGCCTCCCCTGCTGAGCCCCGGTTCCAGGGACTCGTCCG
>JAFEJD010000790.1:0-25543 GCA_018296065.1 Blastomyces percursus
TTTTATTGTAACTTCCAACAAGTGGCCGCACCCCCAACATACAGACTATAGAGGTAATTGACCTTTATTATTACTACTGTATCTCTGGGAGAACTAAGCAGCGCACAGTCGGAAGCGGGGCTTCAGCTAAATGATGTCCTCCCCGTCCAGCTAGTGTTCGTTGGCACGCCTAGTAGTAGTAGGTCCTCGGCCATCGAGCGGCTTGAGCCAACACGCGGCACGTTACTGTACACAGCGATGCTTATTGGGTTTGCAACAGAGAGGTGAATTGAACCGTCAATGCCCCAATGCTTCTCTCCACTACTGAGGCCATGCTGCGTTTCGCGCTCCGCGCCTGCCCCCCGCTCCACCTATGGAGCATATAATATAGAACAACGCAACACTCTTAGCTAGCAACAATCAATGATACGTTTCTGACCAAGCATAGAGCTTCTTTTCCCTACCATAGGCCTCTGCGGCAGGAGCGTGTATAGAATGGGGCGCGTACGCCACATCAACAATAGAAAATAATTAATATTTTGAATTATTCTAATAAAAAAATACTGAGAATGTAGATAATGAGTTTTTTATTATAAAATAGACAGAATTATTGAGACTTTTTTCATATAGATAGCACAAAATAGTTGAGAAAAATATCATTGTGATGAAAATATCATTGTAGTAAGACTCACTCAAAGAGACAACTAGTGAGTGAAATATGGCGACAATTATTAATGAACAACTCCAAGACTTGACTCAAGGTCTTGGGTTCCCCTTCCAGCTTAGTCCTCTTTGACAGTCTAATTATTAGACCCGTGGTTATGTTAGAATATCAATGGTAACTGAGGTAGGATAGGTATTATTACACCAGAATCCAACTACAAATATCTAATATCTAATATCCACCCCAGTCGGCATAGTGGGATGTGGAAATGTAGTTATATGATCTCACGCATATCACGCAAGAGCAAAATTGAGGCGTAGGGCTGTCTTCATATATAGAATAGAAGAGAAACCGGGAAATTTCATGCATTACATTATCGGCTTCCTTTTTTCGTAGCTGCGAGATTCCCCGTGCTCGGTTGGTGGCGGAAAAACCAGTCAAGAGGAAGAAGGTAGTAGGCAAGAGTAAAAGCAGTCTTCCGTCACGTCAAAAAAGGTTCTTTAGGAAAGTAGGTGTAACGACGCTGACAAAATTATAGAATGGGGTTAGTTGGGACTATATCTTCTATCGTCTAGGGTTGATATCTTGTAGTTCGTTGCTGATTAATATGTAAAAGTGCCAAGGAGGACCCAATAGCGACGAGCGGAACGGGGATGCGAGAAAGAAGAAAAGGGAAGAAGTAGAGGGGAGGAGGAAGGAATGGGAGGCGGGAGCTTTTCGATTGGAGTTGCAGGGAAATGAAAATGCCAATGGATATACACAGGTTCTTGAAGCAAATAAAAAACAAAACCTTATAGAAAAATAAAAGCAAACTTCGATAGAACGATAAACTGCACCGCACCCACCCGGCTTGCCAACAAGGCGTGATGTGACGGCAGACAGGAACGTAGAAGTAAATAATAAAAGATTTAATTCGCAATGGACGGAGTGGTCTTTAAGAATCCTCTCATCTCATCCAGAGTCTATAAGGTAGGGTAGGTGATGGCGCAGATGCCAAATTTGAGAGAGAGTAGATGTGAACAACTAAATGGAAATAGTAGAGGCGGGGCTTCCAAAGACTAGCTAAGGATAAATACGCGCAATGGGCGGGCGATTGGGTACATGGGGCAATGGAGGATGGAAACGGATTTATTTTGAGTTTATGAGGAGATGCCGACGGCGTCGGGGCCATCTACCATGTCAAGCTTCTCTTGTTGTGCCATAGCTTGAATAGAGACGATCTCCGCAAGGCGCTTTAGGCGGGGTGTTTGGAGCCCTGTTGATTGCTGTTAGCATAGTTTAAATAGCGTTTATGTTGCGCTTTGGCCCTAGAGGGGGTGTAAATGTTTCAAGCTTACATGAAGGAGTATATGTTTCCAAGGCAGTAATTGAGCGTGGCTCAGCGATTTCGTAAGGACCGCTATCTTCTATATCAACAGCGGCTAGAAGGAGGACGTCACTCTTTTCCGTCACGCGAGAAGCAACCGCTTTCATGATTTCACCGTTGATGGGCTGTTCGTAATCGGCGACTAGATACTGGTTCAGAAGCTTTTGTATTTGGTTGGGTGAGAGCCTACCAGGGAGATGGTGATTAGTTCCTATACTAACGGTGTGCGGGTATGTATAGTGGGGGCGTCGATTCACTTACATCCAGCAAATATCTTGAATGATCTCGATATCGTTCAGGGTGGCCTTCTTGAGTTGAAGTAATTTCGTAGCTTGCTAAAACAGGAGCATTTATTAGTCGACATTACACACGTCGGGGGAAAAAGAGAAGTAAGCTGAGCTTACCATGAGGTGCTCGAGCTGCAGCGTCCCTTCCGGCATATCATGGCTCTTGCACCACTCCTCAATACGAGTGATATTGTAATTTATTTGCAGACCACGCTTCCAGGAGAGGAAATTCCTTCTCATCAGGAGATCGTTGAATGCAGTAACACCAACAAGGCGGAGTAGCTCATTGACTGTTTGCAAGATGATCGAGTCTTCGAGATAGTACGCTTTCATAGCCTTGTACACATTGTTAAGAAGACTCAATAGGTTGTCCATACTGTAAGCTGGGGTATTAGACGGGAGGAGTTTCCCGAGGAAGCGGCTGGTTTCGTTGGTAACGAATCCTGGAAGTGACTGTGACTCGATGATTGCGGGGACAACCATCTTGTAAAGTTTCTGTTTCAGAACTTTCATCCAAGTGTGGTAGATATTGAATTCCAAGCTCTCTAGATCATGTTTCACGATTTCCAAAAGATGGTCGTACTCGTAGTTATCAGTTTTCTGGGTCTCATACCAATCCTCGGCGAGGAAAACGAAGGATAGCATCTCGTGCACGTTGGAAAGCCAGAACGCGCCAGGGTTAATTGCATCTTCACCTTCATGCTGCATGACATCTTGCTGAATAGATTGCATTACATTAGCAAGGAAGCGTTCAGATTCCTTGACGAAGCCATTATTCCACATCTCGGACGTAACAAGATTAATAAGGTATGACGGGAAAAGAACCTCTTTCTCCGTTGGTGGAGGAGTAGAGCCGGGAAGAGGAATTTTAAGGTTGCGGATAAGACCAATCGTAACTTCGTCGTTGAGCTCGTCTTCTTCAGATAACAGCGTTTCCAGCTCAATTTCAATAGAATCCACTCCCGGAGCAAACGTCGAACCGGACAGATTGGAGCGGCGGCTTGCGCTAGGCACTGCCATCGATACCGGCCGCGGGTTATAGACACTGCTGAATCGATCAGCTTCTATCCTCTCTGTGCCAGCACTTCGTCTCTTCGGTTTGGGCTTCTTGGACGAAACCAGATTGATTAACCCAGTAATACCGGGTTGAGCAGCAGCTCCGTTCTGAAGGTCTCCGTTAAGTCCATTGACGGGGACAGACCTCTTCGCAAGCTCTAACTCATCCTGGAGCTCAGATATTAGCTGGCGGAGAGATTCCTTCTCGACTTCGTTGTCAGAATTGGCTTGTCTCAGCTTCTCGAGCTCTGCAGTTGCCACCTTGAGAGATTCGCGCGACACCTTTTCTTCTTCCTGCAGTCGTTTGACGGTTGCCAGTGCCTCAGCATGATTTTGTTGCAGCTTGGCCATATCTTCTTCCAAGGCAGCCAGCTGTGCCGCAGAAATACCAGCTTGGTTGGCCTCGGCCTGTAACTCTCGGCTGCGAGCTTCTAGTGCATTGTGCCGACTTCTCCAAGACTTCAACTGGCTTTCATAGTTTTCAAGTTGTGCTGTAAGAGTCTTGTTCTCTCGCTTGAGTGTCCCAAGGGATTGAGTGAGTTCCACGACCTTGTTTTCTAGTTTATAAGAGATCTGTTTAAGGTCTCTTGCTTCTTCACGAAGCTTCTTGTACTGAAGGCGTGCCTTTCTTCCTCTGTAAAGGTTTTGAATAATGATGACCTTTTTACGGTATTGTCTCCAAGCACGGAGCGAACGCCAGGACCGGAATGCACGCTGGATAGTCTTGGCAGCATTGCCAAGGATGGTATCCATGATATTGCGCCGGCAGAGATAACCCTTCGCAACGGATTCGAAGAGAATGATATTGTTGCGAATACTGACGTAATGTTTTCGCTCCTTTTGGCCACGCCAAACTCTTTGGATTGTGGTGGCAGCTTTAATACGACGAATCTCCTCTGCGTGCTGTCTAGCCAAGAAACCTCTAATCACGCTTTGCGTGGTAAGGATAGACTCGCGAGCCTCGAGGTACCTACGGCGATAGTACTTGCATTTCAAGTTCTTCTGGATCATGGTTGCGCATTCGTTCAAGCGTGACGTGCGGAGGTTCTCCAGGAAAGCAAGCATACCCGCTCGGAAGAAGATCTTTGTCAGACCGAGCTGATATTTATCTTGCTGATGACTGGCATCGCCAAGGGCCTTTCGTAGAATGGCGTGACCCATGTCGCGTATCTCAGATGTCCATTGAGATGAATGGCAGAGCATGTAGTACCGGAGAGCAAATTCTTCGTATGTCCAGCGGGTAGGGTAGCCAGCGCAACTTATCCGAACAGTTTCCAGGACACCGCACGCTCTCAACTGGCTGAGAACCATAGGGCCTTCGAACTTCCACGCTTCCTTGCACTCATTAGGTTTTATACATCGAATGTAATGAACATCGGTTGAGTTGATAGTGTTCATAAGCTCAATCAAAGAGGATTTGAAGATACCTCCAAGCGTGGGTTTGCGGTTGACAGCAACACCAATCTTCCGCCCTGGTGCTGCAACTGGGCGCGAGGACACGGCTGCTGAGTCCTTTTCACGGACGGCAGAGGCCGCTTCAAGAACGGATTTCACAAATCCATTGGAGGACTTGCGGAGGATTTCCATATGCTCATCCGGAACAGTGTCCCTGTTCTTCTCAATGAATCCATCAGACTCATACGTGACATCGACGGCGTAATGGCATACAGTGAACGCGGACTTTCCGAATCGAGGTTTCTTATAGAACTTTTGCTTATTTGACCCAAAGTGGTGATGCAGCTTTGTAACGAATTGGTCATCAGAGCCCATTGGTAATCGAGACTCTTCATCCAGCAGCGATAGGACTCCAAGTTTTCCTTCAATAAGATCAATGCAAGGTTGATTGTCCGAGAAGTCGATAAACTTCCAATCAATTTCTTCCCTGACATACTCCTCCTGTTCAAGTTTGAACACATGCTGGTTAAACTCTTGCTGCAACTTCTCGTTGGCATAATTGATACAAAACTGTTCGAAAGAGTTTTTGGCGAAATGTTCGAAACCGTAAATATCCAAGACTCCAATGAAGGAGCTTACTCTATTTAATACATCCTCTGTGGCTAGTCCGCGGTTAATGGTCTCCACTAACCAATCGAACAAGCTTGAATAAATGAATTTCGCAACTGAATCTCGGACAACAAGGGCCTGTTGCTGGGTAAGATTCGATGTGATTTTCTCGCCGCGGGTGATGAGTTGCTTTTTCACAATCCACTTCGAAAATTCACCTGCTTCTATACCTAGCATCACGCATGCGCGCACAAGAGACGGTTCCGTGGCAGAGAGAGAAGAATCTGTTCGAGTAGCCTGGATCTTAACATTCCCCAGGTGCAAAAGAGCAGCCAGGATGCGGAATATATCAGCCTGGATCTCTTTCACCACTCCTATTGTTGTAAGCGATTTCCTCGTGGCTTCAAATTCGGCCTTATCGTCGACGCCATCAATCACTGGAGCACCTCCCTGGTTCAGATACTCAAATTCTTCAATGGACAAGAGGCCCAACTCTTGCCGCTCCGAATCTGTGGCTCCGACAACGAGCTGGTAGAAAATATGATAGTTCCTCTCTTTCAAGGGTTGGAAGACAAGTCTCGAGCGTTCCAGGAGGTATGTTCTTATTTTTGCGCCAATAATATTCGTCTTGTCGTCGAACATAATCTCAATATATTTTCCGAATCGGGAAGAATTGTCGTTACGCGTAGTCTTCGCATTTCCGAATGCCTCCATCACCGGATTTGTTGCCAAAATTTGTTCCTCTGTCTCGCTGATTGAATCTGCTCTTCCTGCATTGTATGATCCCTGGGTGGGAGTTCCTCTCGTGGCAAAGTATCTCATGATATATTTCGCGCTCACAGTTTTCCCGGCTCCGGATTCCCCAGAGACAACGATGGTCTGGTTTCGGCCATCTCTCAACATATCACTAAATCATGTATTTCCAAGGTCAGAGATATAGATATCCGCATTAGCACCAGCAGATATGTGGGTATTTACTCACGAGAATGCTTCCTCAGCAATAGCAAAAAGATGAGGAGCTTGTGTAGCCCGTTGCTTCCCTGCGTATACCTGAACCATCTGAGGGACGTAGAGCGAATCGACGCGAGCAAATGGATTGGTTGCGATGAGCACAATTCCACTGTATGTATAAATTTCCTTTTGCGCGTATCGGAGCTTGATAGCTTGTAGCACTATATAGCAAAACCCGTTAGAGAGAAATATGTTGCCAAGCACGAAGGTATCGCGGCTCCAAACATACCAGCTGGTTCGTTCAAATGTGACAGATTTGTGAGGTCCTCGCTAGCTTCCAGTATCGATGGATTCATCAGCGGTGGAAGGGATCCATTGTTGTCCAGCTGTAGTTCAGCTTCCGTCGTTTCGACTGTCTTGATCTGTTATTTTTGAAGGGCAAGGAAAAATGAGCCGTTCGTCAGTGATATTTCGAGATGCAACACGCTGTACAAATTATCATAAAGACGAGCGTATATGTATATATATATATGTAACAGAGCTTCAACGGAAATGGGATGATGCTAACCTCTCCATTCTCCAGGGAAAAGACCAGAGTGACTTTATCTCCATCCACCAATTTTTCAACGAGCTCAGAGCCCACCCATCCTTCTGTCGGGTCAGGTTGCCATGCCCGGGTACCGACGTCGAATATGTGCACCATGTTTGCAAACTACAACTCCAACACCACAGCGCGGACCAGTGGTCAGATATGTTGTTATATGGAATACTGAGACAACCGGGGGAGTGGGCGGGTTTGCCCAGGGATTCGAGATGCCCGTGGTGACTTGACGATTAATGGAACGAGTATTATAGTTGAGGTTCCTGCATTTAAAAACCGGAGTCCCAAAACGGTGATACTAACGAAACAACGGATAGCCCAAAGAGTGGAAAAGGAGATCGTCGTGTGGAAGGGTGCAGTTGAAAAGGGCGAGCAAATGGCGGTGCACGGCAAAAGTTGCACACGATTCGGGAGAGAGGGCGGGACAAAAGGGAAAAGCAAGGTTACTGGGAGAAAGCTGGAGAACACCAAAAAAACCGCCAGGGTTTCCAGACAGGTAGACGGACAGACGGACAGACGGGAGAGTTAGACGGTCAAGCAATAAATAACAAGAAAGAGAGTTGCACGTAGCAACAGGCCAGGTCAGCGAGCTTGTTGTTTAGGCTGGGGTTGTTTTAGCGAGCTGGACAGCCCCTGAACAGGCGGTGGTTCAAGCGGCGGGTTAGAACTTTTAGTAGTAATTTAACGGCTCCAAAGCCTCCAAGCCTCCAACCTCTCCTGAGTCCTGTCCAAACCTCTCCCCCAGCGGACACTTGGGTGGTGCGGTGGAGTCCGGTGAACGCCAAAGCGTGGCCCACGTGATTCCAGCCCCCGTCCTGGCAGATGTCTGAACGATCGTTGTTTCAAGAAGACCCGGAATGGTGTTTTAGATTTTATTTATTCCAGGATGGTTCCGTCCTTTTCTTGTTTTATCATACACATGTTTCTTTATTGGCACTTCTTATCATTCATCATGTTGGAATAGCTACGTGTAAATCTTGCTAGGTAAAAAAAATCATGTCGGAAATGCCTCCAAAAAGTCAAGTCCGTGGTACTACACTTTTGTTTATTTTATTATTTAGAAAACAATGCGCCAGAGTACAGCAAAGAGCAGGGAGGTTGAGGGGGGGGGAAGGGTAAAACAAGGAAAACAATGGCTTTTGTTGGATTCGGTTTATAACACTCTTCTCCTTCTAGAACATAGAAAACGTTCGTAAGTCGAATTCGGGCAGAGTGAGAGAGCCCATGGGTATGCGACAGGTCCAGCTTTGGGGGCTCAAAACTATGTTATCTATTTCTCAGGCCACCGGGTCCGGAAATACAAAGATATAATGCAGATAACGTGCATGTCTGGATACGGAGGATCTCTTGCTGTCCAGTACATGAATGCATGAAATCTCAACCACAAGTATACCAGGATAAAATGACGGGGGGATAGCCGTTCGTTTTGGCTGTGTGAGGGCGTATATCCCTTTGAAGACAGAGAGCAGAGGACATAGCAAGAAGGAACGGAGGTTTGGAGGAGAAGGGAAGGGAGGGAAGAAAAGAGGAAGGACGCAACGTCCATATTATGTGTATTATTAGGCTCAATCTTGACGCATAAGTAGTAGGAAGATAAAAAAGAACTCAAACTGGGAAATTTTCATGTGAGCATGTCAAACTAGGTAGCAGAGGCGAAAAAGTGAAAAAAAAGGAGGAAACGGAAACAGGTTGGTTGGCAATGCGTGTGGTTTAAGATAGATTTAAAAAACAGGGGAAAGGGGGAAAACGGGACTCCCAGGAACACAACTAGACCATTTTTGTAAACATAAGAAAAGCCCTTGTCTAACTCTGCTTGCATTCGGCAGCCTCCTTTTTGGGCTTCGTTCCGTCGTCCTAGGAGGTCTGAGTTAGCCATATATATTCTTGAACTTCAAAGGAATTTTCGAGCTCTCTTACCTCCTCATCGGTTTCATCATCCATATCCCCGTCCGATCTCCGATCATCGTCGTCATCGTCATCGTCGTCATCGTCATCGTCGTCATCGTCATCGTCGTCATCGAAGTCATCCATGTCCATATCCTCGTCATACTCCTCAAATTGAAGGGCTTCTCCGGTGAACCAATCGACAGCCCGGGGAATGAGTTTCTCTTTGATGTCTTCACCAAGGGTATAGTCCAACTCCAGTCGCTCTTCAATGTCGGATTCCGCGTCGTCCACGCCGTCGGCAGGTGGTTTTGGTGGGGAGAAGAAATTGAAGAACGAATCCGTGGGTACCTTAACCTTCACCACGCGGGTCTGCTTGGTGCCTAGATTTGATAAATAACGATGGTTAGATTATTGATATTTGCCGTCGTACTTGGATAACATAAAACTCCTTACTCTTATTTCGTTGCTTTTTGCTCTCATATCGAACGGTGAGATCTTTGCCTTCTTTCCATTCAATCTCGTCGCCCTCGGCATGATCGTAGATGAAATCGCCACCGTAACCACTTTCTTCCTGGTAGTAATAGGTCTTCGAGATAGTTTTGTTGGTAAAGAACTGGTTTTCGGAAAACTCGAAAATAAGACGGAAACCAGGACGTTCGAGATATTCCATACGAATGTCGGTCAGTTGCTTTAATGCCTCCTCATCTCTCTCGGTGATCATTTCAGAAAGAGAGATATGGTTCTTCATGGCAGAGAGCCAGAACTCAGGGATACCAGCGGCGACTGGTACATCAGCATCCTCCGATTTCGGTTCCTCTTTTGCCTTAGGTTCCTCCTCCTCTTCGTCCTCATCGTCCTCTTCACCAGCCTTCACTTCATCTTCAGTAGGTTCGGATTGTCCGTTGACGATAGTCGCACGTTTACCGTATAGAGGCTCGAACTTAGCAAAGTATTCCTTTTCCAGCTCGAGGACTTTCTGTTGGAACTCCGCCTCGAGTTTCGAATGCTCCTTCTGGATTCCTTTCAGGCCAGCTACGCGGCGGCGGACGGGAGCAGGGAGAGACTCAATATAACCAGATGATCGGCCAACCAAAGAACCAAGTCTCCCTTGGATCATAGACACCAGTCTCGGGTTTTGCGCAAAGAGCGACGCAGCTGCTGCACGGTCGAGGTCCTCTGCAGATTTCCGACGCTCCTTGGTTAGTTGACATAAAAAACACTGATGCTGAATAATCACAACTCTAGGGCAAATGATATTAAAAAAGAAAGAAACAAAGAAAAGTGACACACCTTCTTTAATACTGGCGACACCAGGTTGTTGGGCATGGGAGGAGATGGGAGCATTGTTGGCTGGCGTGTTTTGGGGGGTGCTGTTCGTGATTGTCGAAGATTAGCGGTCAGAAACGGTTTTGGGATGGAATGGTAAAAGAGACAAAGTGGGGGAGGCTACACGACTTACGGAGCTGTGGGAAATTCCACCTTCTTGTTTCTAATGGGTTCCGACATTCTTGTGGGCAGACTGGAGGGCGCGGAAGAGACGGTATTGGAGATATGCGGGGAGGTGAGAAGTGATGGGAGGAGAGTCGAGGAGGAAGAGTTGAGAAGGTTTTACGGTTGATATGCTTTTGGGGAATTTTTTTTTTCTCAGCGGCGAACCGTATCGATGGGGGCGTCTTTTTGGTGGGAAGGGTTAGCGCCGTTTTGGTTGAGGGGCCTTGGCAGCGGACAACTTATATACATAGTAAATCAACATAGTTAACTAACTAGTCAACTAATAGTAAGAAAAAAAAAAAATAATGAGTAGTTCTTGTAGGTTAATTTACCTATTGTTGAGGGCATCTAACTCTAGATGAATTAAAAGAAGTACACGACGCCCATTTCGTCACCGATGCACAGGTCACATGATGATAAGCGATAACCTTGGAAGGTATCCGCAAAGACTTCAAGCTCCGATGCGGAGGAGGTTTGGCCTTCGGCAATACCATATTGATTACCACCAGACGCTACGGAGCTCCATTCGGTTTCTGTTCGGATTTTTTTGTGGGGTCTCTAGAAAACCAAAAAGGCCGTCTCGGAAGATGCTCTTCTGGAAAATAGGGTTTTCTTAGAGCGAGTGACGAGCGCGTGAGGACCATGGCGGGACGGGAGCCCTCTGCGGACGGGGCTAGGGTTGGTGGCCCGGAACCGGCTTTCAATTATCGAAGATCATCAGTAAGAAGCAGGTACTTATTCCAGACGTGATTAAGACACACCGGCGCTTTTCTGATCGTCTATGTAGTGCTAGTATCATATCCGATGTTGAAATGGCCCAAGATGAGGTCCGTATACTTGCTCTATGACTCCCTGCCATGGGAGCAGTGGAGGGAATAATTCATTTTGACATTTTAGATAGATCTATGCAGGGCCCATTTCAGAAAGCATTCCCTCGAGTGTTGCCTCGTTTGTATCTCGCCGATCGCGCCGTGAATCGCAACTGAGCTTCACTTACTTCCCAGACACCCCGGAGGTGCGGGAGTGGACAGTTGAAGATGCCGTTGAAGATGAAGATGAAGGTACAAACGGGTATGCGGAAGGTTATGAGGTTGACATTGAAGAGACGCCGCCAAGCCCTAACCGCATTTCAATGGACTCCCATGGTGCAAGAGACTCCTTCGATATCCCATTGTTGCATCGATACGACTCCACGAAGGACTCTATCGGACGTCAGTTGCTTGGTGAAACGACTAGCCAGAAAATATACGTTGCAACGGAAGACCTGACGGCGGTCATTGCTGGTTTCAATACCAGTGTTGCTTGTTATCTCCTATACCTGGCAATTTGCCTCCTATCATGTGGACTAGGATACCTTCTTTTACGATGGCTTCCCCGATGGCGCGTGAGACTGATCGGCACCCCAACGCCATTATGTCGATGTCAATGGGTTGTCGTCGAGGTAAGGAATTAATATTCAAATTTTCTGATTGGTTCCCACGACTAAAAAAGGTATAGGACCAATGGGCGCAGTTCACGATTCATGAAGTCGTTGCCCAACCTTATGATCGCCCGTTATCGACTGTCTTTGGCGCTCCGACTAAGGAGGTTGATGCTCCTATGTTTGACGAGGAGCATGATCCTGTTCTTTCAAACCTACGGTTCCTGGATTATCGCTATATTCGCTTTTACTATCATCCTGCCGAGGACCTCTTCCTACAGTGTACGGGCTGGAAAGATCCCTCCTGGACGAACATTAAAACTTTGCGAATTGGATTAACAGCGGAAGAGAGGGATTTTCGGGAACAAGTATTTGGCTCGAACATAATCGATATTCAGGAAAAAAGCATTCCGCAAATCATGGTTGACGAGGTGAGTTCTCCTTTGATTCCTTTCTACAAGTGCGACGGCTTAACTCCTTTACCTCCAGGCCTTCCACCCGTTCTATATTTTTCAAATTGCCAGTCTCATTCTCTGGTCAATGGATGAATATTATTATTATGCAGCCTGTATCTTTATTATTTCGGTCCTCAGTATTACAGCAACCACCATGGAAACAAAATCGGTATTGTACTTCTCAAGTCATCGAATTTCAAAGGTCGTCCTAACTCTGAGCATTAGACAATGCGCCGGCTTAGAGAAATTTCTCACTTCGAATGCGATGTCCGAGTATTGAGGAGTGGATTTTGTAGGATTTTCTTTTCTTTGCCGCAATCAGATTTTCCCCCATATAAGCAAGATTATGCATCGAATGCTGATATTTTGTAGGGAGATCTATTCAGTCACAAAAGTTGGTTCCGGGCGACGTGTATGAGGTCTCCGACCCGTCCCTCACTCAAGTTCCATGCGATTGCCTGCTCCTAACAGGAGACTGTATCGTCAATGAGAGCATGCTGACAGGTTCGCCAAACCCTTGACTTTCCTCGAAATAGCCATACTAAACCAGAACTAGGTGAATCTGTCCCTGTCGCAAAATCTCCAGTCACAAATGAAGCCCTTACTTCTCTCGACATCAGTGCGCCATCTGTCCAACCGAGTGTCGCAAAACATTCCCTTTTCTCTGGAACAAGGATAATAAGAGCCAGACGTCCACAAGACCCTAAAGACGATGAGGCTGTCGCATTAGCGATGGTGATTCGGACCGGTTTTAACACAACAAAAGGTGCTCTTGTTCGCTCAATGCTCTTTCCTAAGCCGTCTGGCTTCAAGTTCTATCGAGATTCTTTCCGGTATATTTCGGTCATGGGTATTATTGCTGCATTTGGATTCATTGCATCATTCATAAATTTTCTCCGTTTAGGTGTATGTGAGACAACTCCTTTTTTGGTTTAGAGAAAAAGTTTTGACATAACAGCTATTTGTCAGCTCCCGTGGCATACTATCATTGTTCGTGCTCTTGACGTGATCACCATTGTCGTTCCGCCAGCACTGCCCGCGACTTTATCGATCGGTACAAACTTTGCCCTCTCTCGGCTGAAAAAAGAGAAAATATTTTGCATTAGCCCTCAAAGGTAAGTTTTCAAATAAGGTAAAGCACCCCAGAACGCGTTGCTGAAAAATAATCTTACAGGGTCAATGTTGGCGGGAAACTCAATGTAGTTTGTTTCGACAAGACTGGGACGCTGACGGAGGATGGCCTTGATGTCTTGGGGGTTAGGGTGATTCGCAAACCAAACTTGAGGTGACTAGATCTCTTAAATGCAATGGCATTTGCGATGATTCCAACTAACTTTACCTGATATAATAGATTTAGTGGCCTGCTCCCTGAATCATCATCCATCCTTCCTCATCAGTCGTATGAAAGGGACCCGACGATGGACTATCATGCGAATAGACAAATTCTCTATACAATGGCAACATGTCATTCCTTACGCGTGGTAGATGGCGAACTAATCGGCGACCCCCTGGACGTGAAGATGTTTGAGTTCACTGGATGGGCATTTGAAGAAGGGAGCCATAATGCTACAGACATGGAGATAGACCGTGACTATGGGTCCCCATCCATCGCCAGGCCACCAGCTGATTTTTCTCCTGAGCATAATGAGCATGAACCAAATGTATGTATTCTTTTGAAGTATCTTGCTCCGCTACTAACGATTCATACAAGAGCAACCCACTCGAGCTTGGAGTCCTTCGGTCGTTCGAATTCATCTCCCAACTTCGCCGATCAAGTGTTATTGTTCGACAGTTTGGCGACCCAGGTGCTTTCATTTTCGTAAAAGGTGCCCCTGAATGCATGAAGGATATATGTCTTCCTGAAAGCTGTGAGTAGAATAGCGCAACTAAACTATGTTTCCAGTCTAATATTGCGAGCAGTACCACCAGAATTTGACGATCTACTTAGCTTCTACACCCATCGAGGTTTCCGTGTTATTGCCTGTGCAACGAAGCATGTCAAGAAGCTTAGTTGGATAAGGGTACAAAAACTACATCGATCGGAAGCCGAATCTGATCTCGAATTCATTGGCTTCGTCATATTCGAGAACAAGCTCAAACCTAGTTCCAAGGATATCATTAAGGAACTAAATCAAGCTCATATTCGAAACATCATGTGTACTGGAGATAATATCCTGACTGGCATCAGTGTTGCCCGGGAATGCGGTATTATAGAGGCGTCAAGTCCTTGCTTTATACCCCGATTTGTTGAAGGTAAGTAGGGCTGGCTCATGTTAAGTCCCAAACAAAATTTCTTAAACTGATTTTTAAGGAAATATTTTCGACCCGAGCGCCCGTCTGCGCTGGGAAAATACAGAAGATCCTGACTATTTACTGGACGAAAATTCTCTGACGGTATGTTTGTCTATTTTATCGCTTCTAATGTGACTAATTACCTAACAATCCAACAGCCCATCCCGGTTAGAGGTGGGACCGATCTGTCTGTACCTTATCGCGGGCCTCAGTACTCCATAGCAGTAACCGGGGATATTTTTCGATGGATTGTTGATTACGGATCTACTGAAGTCTTAAATAAAGTATGTCTTCCGACTGCTTTTCAAGATTTAACCCTAATCCGATTAAAACAGATGCTTGTTCGTGGTCAAGTCTTCGCCCGTATGTCACCTGATGAGAAACACGAATTGGTCGAGAAACTTCAGTCTCTGGATTACTGTTGCGGGTTTTGTGGTGACGGGGCAAATGATTGCGGAGCGCTGAAGGCTGCGGATGTTGGCATTTCGCTCTCGGAGGCGGAGGCGTCAGTGGCGGCCCCGTTTACCAGCCGAGTGTTTGATATATCATGCGTCCCAAAAGTTATAAGGTAAAATAAATTCATTATACGGATAGCAGGTTTCATGCGCTGACGCAGCACAGGGAAGGAAGAGCGGCCTTGGTCACCAGTTTCTGTTGCTTCAAATTTATGAGTCTATATTCTGCAATACAGTTCACTTCCGTGAGCTTTCTATATGCTTCAGCGTCAAATCTAGGAGATTTCCAGGTAAGCCCAGTCAGGCACCAAGTATAAGTGGAGGTTGCTGATCGGCGAATAGTTTCTATTTATCGACCTTCTCTTGATATTACCGATTGCAATATTCAGTGAGCTTTCTCTTCTAATCACATCCTACATCATCTGGCATAATTTAACCGTTATTTTAGTGGGTTGGATTGGACCGAGCTCTACACTTTGCCGCAAAGCTCCGACCTCGAATCTAGTTTCCCTCAAAGTTTTGGTTCCCCTACTTGGCCAGATCGGTATCTGTATCATAATGCAGCTCATTGTTTTTGAGACTGTCCAGCTCCAAGACTGGTAAGAAATCCATCCCCACATGATCTCTAAAAATCTAACTACTGATGATTTCCCCTTTTCCTCCTTTAGGTATATACCACCGAGAAAGAAATTCAATGATACAAACGTGAAGAATTCACAAAATACAGCGCTTTTCCTTTTATCCTGCTTCGAGTATATATTTTCCGGGCCTGTAATCAGCGTCGGGCGGCCCTTCCGGCAGCCCATGACTTCGAACGGTTCGTCAATTCTTCTCCACCACTGTTGCTCTAGTTCACTGTTCCGTTTTCTTTATTTCTTGCTCTTGAAGACTACATTTACCAGAAGCTGATTGAGAGAAAACCAATGCAGTACCTTTTGTTGTCACCATCATCGTCACGTTGCTATTCTCCACATACATGCTCTTTGAGCCAGCGAGATGGTTATTCAATTTCATGCAACTCACGGAGATGTCCAACTCGTTCAAAATCTGGTTAATGGGGCTAGCGCTTGTCAGTTTTGCCATCGCATGGTTTGGGGAGAGAAAGATTTTCCCCAGGTTGGCTCGCCTTGTTGGACGCTTTCATTGTTGGCTTCGTTCGGACCAAGCGAAGCAACGGCGTCGGTTTAAGATTTTACTTGATGAGTCACAGAGATAGTTGGACATTACTTATTATAGTTATACTCCTCCCATTTTTCGGGTTATTCGGTTGTCATAATAGGAATAACTGGCTATTTAGAATTTGGTGAAATCAACTATGTTTGGGTAGTCCTAGCATTATATAGTAGAGAGTGCGTTCTTTCGACGAACCCATTGTGTATAATTGAGACAACATCCACTCGAATTTAGAAAGGCTGGGAGAATGGACCAATGTATGGATTTCGGGCATGTTGAGGAACGTATAATATTTATTTACATGTCTTTATTGGAAGCGACCATAGGGTAAGGAAATATGATACAAATATCCTCTAACGCATGCTGTCCATAGCACCCATCTACTTATCCGCAATTCGCAGTTCCTTGTTGCCACAAAGTGAGGTTGCTCAACACAGCAACATAGCTCCCCGTGTAAATTCCGCTTGTAGCGCCCGGCTATATACAACCGGGTACCTTCATTTCGTCGTAGGGCTCCATCTTTCTAACGATATTCCCTTCCATTTTCTACACTTGCGTCATCGTCGAAACGTCAATTCAATGTTCCCAAGGGTGCTTCCAACCGAGAAGAGCAGGGCCGTCTTTCTTGGCGCGATACATCAACTAAAGCAATGCACATGGAACAAGTCAGAATACATAAAAATTTCATGGTATACACAGGAATCTGCAGATTGTAACGTACGAAGAACCACATGCTGGCCCCAAGAGCGGTCGCCGCGAATCGGTAGAGTGGCCGGCCTGGGCGGACTTGAATTGGGTGCTTGGAAGGCATGGTTGGAGGAATCCAATAGGATAGCTTTGTTCGGAGATTTAACAGTCAGTAAAGCGCGAATGCACACAAATTGCACATCCAATTGTTAGGAGCATACCTTCAACTGGGCTATGAGGGACACGATTGAACATGCAACTGTGAAATAACTCAATTGACGGCCGGGGAGGAATTCATCAGAGCCGAGTCACATGATATTAACTTTCTGTTTCTGGCCTAGCGTGGATTTTTGACTGAAGCCGTCGCTTTTACGGCTGGTTGAACATCATCTTCCAGAGCCGGCATCGCTTGCCCTTCCACCACCATTTGACGACCAGAAATTATATATTTTTTAAACTACTTATACGGGCGAGAATCTTGCGACATATGCTGATATTGCAGGAGTGAACGGATAGATGCTTGGAGCCGCCGTATTCAAACGGGACCACTGGAGCGTCGCGTTTCCACGCGAATATTAACTATTTGGCTCATTCCTTTTTCCAAGCTATACAAAAGCTCTATATAACGCCGGACGCTCCGAACTTTCTACAGTCTTTTGGTCGATCCTTGGGTTATTCTTCCTTCGTTATCGAAGGCACGGCCGTACCTTGGATGCAGCCCTGAAGAGAACCGATGTACGCTCAGACTCCTGCTGGCCACCGCATAAACGCGCCGACACCATAAGGGTGCTCGTTTTTCTTGTCGATGCTGTGTGAAAAGCCCTAATGAAAGGGTTTGCTTACTGGAGGGCGAAATATTAAATAAGTCTCCCGAATTGAGGGAAGGCTGGTCAAATTTTGACGAAGATGGTCATCCCCAACTCCTCACCTCAATCCAGAATTCCTTTGGAACGCGATGACCACGGAAATCCGCGATTCCATGGCTGCTCGAATATTAGAGAATTTGAGTTTCTGGGGAAGCTTGGAGAGGGCACATTCGGGTATGTTGGGAACGATACAGAGATGTCTTGTGATGACGAAAATCTTATTTACGAATCCTAGCGAGGTATACAAGGCCCGCTCCAAACGGTCGGGTGCCATTGTTGCATTGAAGAAGATTTTAATGCACAATGAAAAAGACGGGGTAAGTTATCCGTGCTAGATATATTTTGTATCTACTTTGTCTAATCTACCTACCGTAGTTCCCTATAACAGCCCTGCGAGAAATAAAACTTCTCAAAATGCTTTCGCACCCGAATGTTCTACAGCTCCAGGAAATGGCGGTTGAGCGCCCTCGAGGTTAGTTTATACCGTGTCTCCCTATGTCTCTCAGGGTGAGGCTTACAATTTGAAAAGGGGAAGGAAGGAAAAAACCCAGCATGTATATGGTCACTCCATATATGGACCATGATCTTTCAGGCCTACTGGAAAATCCTAGCGTCCACTTTACAGAACCTCAAATCAAGTGCTATATGCTACAACTCTTAGAGGGCCTACGGTATTTACATGAGGTGCATACTTCCATACTTCCCGGACGTTTATTTCAATGCCAGGCTAACTAATGGCTTAGAATAAAATATTACATCGTGACATGAAAGGTCAGAAAATAAAAATTTTCAAAAACTTGTTGCGACGACATACTGACAGATTTTCCAGCTGCGAACCTCCTAATCAACAATAAAGGAATCCTTCAAATTGCGGATTTCGGCCTGGCTCGACCATATGACGAGCCACCACCACAACCTGGCAAAGGGGGTGGGGAAGCAGTGAGAGAGTACACAACGTTAGTTGTCACTCGATGGTACAGGCCGCCAGAACTCCTACTTCACCTTCGGAAATATACTACTGCTATCGATATGTGGGGTGTTGGGTAAGCGAGCCTGCGGTGGGTTAGAACTACATTTAGCCCGTACTAACTCCTGACACAGTTGCGTTTTCGGAGAAATGTTCAAGGGTAAACCGATTCTCGCTGGGAGCAGTGACATTAATCAGGCTCATCTCATCTTCAACCTTGTCGGCACACCGACGGAAGAAAACATGCCAGGATGGAGCTCGTTACCAGGGTGTGATGGCGTGAAGAATTTCGGGACCAAGCAAGGCACCCTTGCTACTGTTTTTAAAGAGTGCGCGCCACGGATATCCAAATTTATAACGCATTCATGTTAATTCTAACGTATCGCACAGGCAAGGACCTGGAGTTATATCTCTCCTGAGTGAACTCCTTAAGTTGGATTGGCGCAAGAGAATCAATGCAATCGACGCCCTTCAACATCCCTACTTTCGCACTCCCCCGTTCCCTGCTCGGCCTGGCGACCTACCAACATTTGAAGACTCACATGAGCTCGACAGAAGGAAGTTCCGTGGCCAGAAGGCCGCACTACCTCCTGCCCCTGCAGGGGGCTCAGTAGGCATGGGGCCAAATGGCGAATGGACTTCTGGATCAGGATCCAGACAAACTACCGATCAGAGATCGAGTCGGATTCCGAATGCAGCTCGTGGCCCTCTGGCGAATGGAGCCCCCGTAGTCGGCCGTCGACCTTTCGACAGTCGCCTTCCCGATGTCGCGCACTCCCAGAGGAGACAGGGATCGGCTGAACCGCGCGGGCATCTTCCCGCTTGGCAACGGGATTCCGCGCTCCCTCCCAAACCCCCCGTAACTTCTCATCAACCATGGGCGGACGGCCAGGGCTGGCGGGGGGACATTCGTTCTGAACCTAGACGAGACGCCCCGCCGCCTCGCCGGGAAGGCGGCTTGGATTCATATGTCCCGAATTACGATGCGCCATCTGACCGTCTTAGAGGACGGGATGACGGTAGACGAGACACCGCGGAGCCGCGGGATTACGATTGGGATCGTTCGAGGAGACGGAGTCGAAGCCCGGAACCGAGACATAGGACTCGGTCACGGGAAAGTAACCCGTACTACGATCTTCATCGGCGATGATAATCTGTGGCTATCAGTTTGGTGAACCACAGTAGTCAGGCCTCAAATATTCTATCTTCACATTTTAGCGAAAACATTGCTACGTGGAACCGAATCTAGCTGGAAGTATGCTTAACAAAGCCATTTATATGAAATAGGTCATGGAAAGCGTGGCAATTTAATCAAACCCGGTAGCATGGGCGGCGTTGTTAGGCAGTTGTCCTTTTGTTCTTTCTGGTGGTGGTGTTCAGGGCTTTGCGATTGAAAAGCAACGCGGTGTATTTTAAAAAAAATTTACATATGCATAGAAGTGTTTCCTCCCCAATAATTCGAAGGACTCTGTAATCAATGATTTATCATTACTTCTGTTTATAATGCACGAAATAGGGAAATATCCATATATATTATTGCTTCTAACGAATGAGTGATTCGGGAATATCATTGATCAGACATTCATGGTGGGTAGAGAAAAGATGGAAAAACATGCAAATTATCCGGCCCTATCCCTATGAAGACAGGTAAATATTCGTATCCCGTCATCTTTGAAAATTGTTTCCAGAGCCTTTACTTGTTTGGAAAAATACAACCCTCCCTCTACCAACGCCAGAAAATGAGGCAAAGAGGCTTTTTATCTGTTGAGAGACGTAAAGAAATATAAATCCGTATAGGTGACTCTGCTGGCCGGATGATGCACAAACACAGCCTGTGCCTGGATGTCGTTGGGTGGGTAAAGAGGTAGGTAGGTAGATAGGTAATTAGGCAAAATCAAAGTGGTCCACTTAATATAAGATTCGAGTCATAATTCGAGCTAGATTAAAACCCGCTTGTCAGTTTGAAAGACTTCATTTTGTTTTTGAGGGGAAGAAAAGCTGTGGTGGGGTGGGTATTTCAACATACACGGTAAAGTCTCGAGCCTTTTATACAGTTCCTTAATATCGCTGGCATGGACATCGCTGATGTCGGCCATCAGATATGCGACCTGTTGTGCGCTGTTAGCTACTCCAGATAAGATGGTATGGACTGTTTCCCAGCGGGAAACTAGGATTGCATACATCGCCGCGACTATCAGTCATTTGTTTATCTACGTTGTGGTCGCTTAGGATTTCGTTAACTAACAGGCGGTAGTTAGTATCGGAAGACGCAAGCTGGGATGTTGAACTGTCAGGCTAGGTGAAGATCTTCTACATACCTTCCCGAAGTACACCAGGGATATTTTGATGGATGAAAATGACCTGTTTTACAAAACACATTTAGCTTTCAACATCTTCATTGTATTTACGAAGCAGACTTCGAAAGATCGACTCACCCGGCCATGGTTAGGCTCGTCCATCGTCAAGGACCGCAGTTTCACTTCAGGCATATTGACAGCCCCCAAAGTCACACCTTCATTTACATAGCGCACCAAGGCCTCAGCAACCTCAATGCCAATCGCGCTCTGCGCCTCCTCGGTACTTCCGCCAATATGAGGCGTGAGGATCAGGTTCTTCAAGCCCCTCAAATTCGTACCCCACTTGTTAAGGTCATTGTTGAAATAGTCCCCATTGCCCGCAGGTTCGTTGGGGTAGACATCCAGCGCCGCGCCGGCGATTTTGCCCTCGCGCATCGCCTGGATTAGAGCGGGGATGTCGACAACGCTCCCGCGGCTGGCGTTGATGAGGTAGCTGCCGTATTTCATCTGGCTGAATTGTTCTGCGCTGATCATGTTCTTCGTCTCCGGGAGCTCGGGGACGTGCAGCGTTACGAAGTCGGCCTCCCTGAGCAGGGCTTGTAAGGTAGGCACTTGTCGTGCCGTTCCCATTGCCATTAGGTTGACAACATCGTAGTATATCACGGTCATACCCATCGCGTCTGCTAGGACGGACAATTGAGAGCCAATATGACCATATCCGACGATGCCTGTGAGAAGTATATGTAAATACAAACTGTAAAAGAAAAAAAAAGAAAAAAAAGAGGGGGGGAAGAAATAGAAGGGACATGACTCACCAAGCGTCTTCCCACGCACCTCCCAGCACTTATTGCTCACCTTATTCCATGTCCCAGTATGCATCTCGCTCGAGCGGTCACATAGCTGTCGAGCCAGCGCAATGATCTCGCCGATAACCAATTCCGCCACGCTGCGCGAGTTGCTGAAAGGTGAGTTGAAAACGGCCATGCCATGCGTCGCGGCATACTGGAGGTCGACTTGGTTGGTGCCGATGCAGAAGCAGCCGATGGCGATGAGGTTGCGCGCCTCTTTGAGAACCCGTTCCGTTAGCTTGGTCTTGGACCGTATGCCAATGACGTGTACATCCCTAGATTGATGAGAAGAGAAAAGGGGAGGAGGGGCGGGTTAGGAATTAGTTTTTTGTTTGAGCTTTTTTTTCAATTGCGTGGGTGCGTGCGGTGCAGCTTCACCACGCCCTAGGGGATGTTTATGCGGGGTGGAGGGGTCAAGAGGGAAGCACACCGAATCTTTTCAATCAGCTCATCCTCCGGTAACGAAGACTTCAGATGCTCGACCTGGTATCCCTGTTCTCGCAGAATATCCCTTCCGGTCTGGTTCACATTTTCCAGAAGTAAAATTTTGATATCCTCAGTTGCAAATGGTTTCAATGGCTTGAGGGCGGTGCTTGCGGCTTGCGCGGTGGGATGACTGGATGGTGAAGAGTGGAACACCGCGGAGGGGGAGGTGGAAAAGCTGAAGCTGCGGGAAACACGACGAACGTGTCCCTCCGGGGGCGCTCTTATGTCTCTTGCGGCGGACGTCATGGGGAGTTGATTTAATTGTTCCTGGGGACAATCGAGTGGGTTTGCACAGGGAATTTTGTTCCGCCTTGTTGACCAGCGAAAGAAAAGAAAAAAAAAATTGAAGAAAAGAAAAAGTAAAATGATGCAATGGGGAAAAAACTTTTGCTCTTGGTGAGTAAGTAGCATCAATTGCTGGACCTCTCTTTTATAGTTTTCTGCCCACTCTGCATAGCAGGGAGAGTTATTTGCTTGCCAGTCTGAGTCACAATTTTTATTTTAAATATGAATTATTAATGTCCACGGGTGACAAACACCTGTATCTTAATTGTGCATTTGGGTTAAACTTTCAGAGATAGCGTGATAGTCCATTTGCTGAATTCAATACTCGTAAAATTATCTTCAACACATCGCTTTTTATCCTTAGTTTTAAATGTAAAATGTATACGAAGCATCAGCAAGCAAGTGGTATAATATCCTTTGAGATGTCACGAAGAGGTAAAATACTCTATTTTAGCACATGAAAATTGCACCGAATCTGTCCCACGTATATGACGTATTGCGGGCGGTGTACGTCGCAGTTCCTCTATACTTTCAAGTTCTGCATCCCCTCAGTCACATTGCCCTTCTTCGGTGCAGGGTTCTGCTTAGCCTTAGATTTTGACTTATCCGCACTGGCCTTCTCAATCAACTCCTTCGTATACGGAATCTCCGTGGGTTGGCCCGGGATATACTTCCGGAGCACCTTGGGGACAATTATACCCTGCGTGCCCGAGAGAAGACGAAAAAGGAATAACCAGTTAGCCGCGGGTACCTTTCCCTCTTCTTATGTTACGCCTATTGCTTGAAACCAACTACTGCAGAGGATTGCAAAGGAGGGTGGGGGCAATTGAAGTAAGTAAGGGGCAAGACTCACCGTTTCAGTCTGGTAGTTTTCCAGGATACAGCAGAGTGTCCGCTCTGTAGCACACAGGGTGGCATTTAACGCGTGCACATAGACTTTCTTATTTTCATCACTGCGGGCGTCCTTCTCATCATCCTTCTTCGCTCTATATCGGATTTCCAGCGCCCGGGATTGGTAATCTGTGCAGTTCGAGCAAGAGACCAGTTCCTTGTATGTGCCCTGGGACGGGAACCACGCTTCCAAATCGTTCTTCCTCGATGCGGCATTATTCAGGGCGCCGGAGACGATGTCGACAACTCGATATGGGAGGCCGAGAGACTGGTAGAACTCTTCTGAATTCTTCATCATATCTTTAAACGCATCCCATGAGTCCTCGGGTTTGGTCATTACGAATTGTTCTATCTATATTGACGATGATGTTAGGTGAAAAAAGAAAAGAAAAGAAAAACACCAAATTACTGAAACCTGCCTTTTCAAACTGATGCACACGGAAAATCCCCATTACTTCCTTGCCATGAGAACCAGCCTCCTTTCTATAGCAAGTACTATACCCGGCATATTTGATAGGAAGATCGCTGTCCTGAAGCCACTCTCCGCTATGTAGAGCAGACAAGGGTTGTTCGGAAGTCGCAATCAAATACCTTTCCGAAGCCTTATCCTCGTTTTCGGTAACCTTGTAAAGCTCCTCGTCGAACTGCTCGAGCTGCGCAGTCTTCGCCATATACTGCTTCAGCATGAAATAGGGTGGCTGGTTAAGCGTGTATTTCTTGCTGAACAGGAATTCCAGCCCGTAGTTCACCAGCGCAAGGTTTAGAAGTAGACCATAATTGATTAGACAATAGCCCCGGTGCCCGAAGATCTTGGTGCCTCGTTTCTGGTCGAAACCATCCAATCGGTGAAGCACGTCGTCGTGGGAGAGGCAATAGGCTGGTTTTTCCTCCTTGAACCCTTCTGGCGCCCATGTCGAGATAATAGCATTATCTGCCTAAAAGGAACAATTTTCAGCTACTAGTTGGCCATTGATTCCTCCAAAGCTGGCAGCGCGGGGGATGCAGGGGGTTACCAACCTCATCCTGACTTGTAGGGACGTCTACGTGGACGTAATTCCCAATCGATGCAAGTTTCCGGTCTCTCAGCAACTCCTTCTCGGTGGCTGCGGCATCTGCATCTTTCTTTTGTTTCTCCAGTTCCGCCTTCTCCACGATCAGATCGGCCGCATCTTCCTTATTCTAGATAATTCCCCCCAGAAAAGGATTTATTAGCGCCGGCTGGTACGTATAAGGATGGATGTATAAGGACACCATGGTTGCAATTCGCCAAACAAGAGGGAGAAAAGAAAATAATCAATAATCAAACCTTCTTTTTCTTCCCAATTTCCTTCTGGACCTTATTGATCTTCTCGCCTATCTGAGTAACCTCGTAGCGCGCTAGCCACAAAATGTCAATGCCAGTCTCATAATATTCAATTGCGGGAGAAAAAATTTGAACAAATGTAAGTTGCCGTCTGAAGTTGGGGGTTTAAGGGCTCCTCACATTCACGGGCAACCTTGAACAAAGCAATAACCTCGTCCACCGCCTCCACAGGCGCACCGCGACGCCGCTGGTTTTCTCGTAATCTCTCCTGGTTTTCCGCGATCTTCTCCTCAGTGGCTCCGTGGACAAAGTCCGCAATGTCAAGCATGGTGGTGAATGGAGTGATCCGGCCTGGCCTGGTCCTCTAACAAAACTGCGAGATTGCGGGGTGAGATTTAGGTTGTTTGCTGGAATCGTCTTTCTTTTTTGTCCAGAGTCCAGACAGAACAAGGAGGGCAGAATTATTATTATTGCCAGATGCGGGACATGTCTGCGCGCCCCATGCCTGCCCGCATTCTGCCGTTTATCACCGTCTTCCTATTCTGGGAGAATTCGAAAAAAAGAAAAAAAGAAAAAAAAAAGGAAAACACAAAGAGATCTAAAAAGGAATAAACGGCTGAACCTAATTTGAGTTAACTAGCTGCTGGGGAAAAAGCAGGACGGAGAAACAGAAACAAAAACGGCGAGCTTCGAGTCTCGATTACATAGTAATCCAGCTCTAGAATAATATAATATACGGAGTATGTCAAAACAAAGTGACACCCGCGAGTACTGTATTTTCACGCTCAACAAATAATCGCGCAGCCCGCTGTTGTTGTTGTTATTATTATTA
>JAFEJD010000791.1:0-14386 GCA_018296065.1 Blastomyces percursus
ACAGCTCCTGCAGTTCTTAATACACCCAATACACCCCAATCCGCCCGAAAACGCTCTGCCACATTGACATCCCGTCTACGCTCGCCAGGCCGTCAAAATCGGACTATTCGCAAATCCCGTTATAACGTCTTGTCCCAGACGATTAGCCAGTCTTTTTAGGAGGTTTTGAGGGGTGAGGAGGATGCGAGGGATGAAACACTAGAGATGCCAGTTCTGGGCAGCCGTAATACGCAGGATGCACAGGCTGAAAGAAACGGAGGAGTGGGAGGGGAGGATGATTAATTCCATTTCAAATCAAGTGCGGGGTTCTTCATAGTTTCTTATTCTACAGTTGAACGCTAGTTATTTTGTATGTATGGCTGTGTATACGCTAAACCTTTAAAAAGGCAGTGGATTTTTTCCGGGTGTACATGTACATAACCTGGCTCCGGGTGTAAATATCGATCCCTGCAATATGAAGTCTTTTAATTGATGCCGTAGGGGGGAGTGATTACTGTGGCGTTGTAGACGTAGATGTTTCGACCCGAAGATTCCAGAGAAAGCCTCGTTTCATAACCGAGATAAGAATTAACGTTGTCCTGACGGCAGGGAAGAAGAGCAGTGGAGGATTTTCATAGTGGTAAGACCAGGATCCCAGCGTGAGGTTAACTTTTCTCTCTCGATGTCACTCGGAGCTAGCTAAGTAGCCCCATGAAACCAAACAACGCAGCGGGATACGACATTATTGGAGCCGGCTGGCAGATATTCCCCTGACGGGTAACTTATCTTTGTCAATTGGCAGTGCACATTCCTCAAAGGAGATCGATATCCCACATTTAAAACTGGCTTGACATTGTATTTCGATATCCCACCAAGTTCAATAGCTTTGAAAGACCGAGTATCCTCCAGCATACTCTTGTGCTTCGGGCCTGGGGTCATTGTACATGTACATGTACATGTAACATGTCCAGCGGCCTGCTGGATGGATAGAATCAGGAACGTTTGCCGAAATTCACAATCCAGCGTTTTATTTGCCTGCAGGGGGGGGGAGAGTCTCTGTCCATCGTGTCCCATCCCGAGTTAATCCCCCAGCAAAGCATGCACTGTCGCAACTGGCCCCAGCCGGATCCATATTGTGGCGGACGAATTGCTTGTGAAAACTGGTTCTTCCCAGCTATCCCTAGAATATTAGTATCAAAACAACGCAAAATAAGCAAAATGTTCACATTTTATCTAGAATCATTAATATCATTCAAATACACATTTTCTTTATCTTTATCATCAATATGCTGTCTCAACTCAGTGATTTTGTTAGTTATAGTTAGAAGATGTGTATTTGAATGATATTAATGATTCTAGATGAAACATGGATATTTTGCTTATTTTACGGTGTTTTGAAACTAATATTCTAAGGGTGGCTGGGAAGAACCAGTTTTCGTAAGCAGTTCGTCCCGCCACAATAGGCCCCGAAACCACCCCGTTGAGCCGTCCCTGAACCATGATGGTATTCTTCCTTAGGGTTGCCTAGGATAGCCCTCGGCATCGCATCAAGACAACTCTGACTGTGAATGCGATGATTTGGATGGGAGATTCCGTTCCAAATCCCGCCAGACGAATGTGCAAGTCTTCAAGACCCAGAAATCACGAAGCATCGACTCAGTGGCTGCCTGCTGAAGAATATCGTCGGCTCGGTCCCGGATGTCAACTGCCTCGTTCTCAGACTCGCGCATGAGCTCTTGTTGGACCTGCTTTCATAGCTTCGTTGGCCAACCCGAGATGACGAAAAGCATCCGGCTCGCTGGTCAAGCGGTCCGTGGTCGCAACGTCGTGAACACCGCCTCACGGACACCGCACATGTCGCAACAGTCGCTGGCGGATACACCCCTTACCGGCACAGCACTACTCCGTCATTTATCACCAGAGGGACCTGCCTCTTTTTCCCTTACCGTTTTTTTGTACTGTGCTTCTTATCGTCACTGTACTGCTGTTATTCCTGTTCCGATACTTCTCCAGCCCGCCGGTTTTCTTTCTTAGTGTGGCCGGTCCATGAACAAGTTGGAACAGGTTGGAACTTGATCCTCAGCCCATAAAATGCTAAGGGAATGCCTAATAATCCTCGCAATAGGTATCGTACCCTCTTCCCATACTCCACAAGTTCAGCCGCGCGCTGTTACCCCATCACACAAGGCGGAGAAATGTGTCCGTGTCGCATTACATCGTGTCCTCGCCCTGCTAAAAAGGAACATAGCATAGCATAGCTACTCCTCGGCACTAGTTCCTTCGGTGCTCCTTAGGGCCAAAAATGGTTTTCATATCAACGGGACTCAGCTGTTTGTGGTCCGCGTTCCGTGTTCGGAAGCTGTCAAGTCCCGCATATTGCTCAGGATTTAGAGCTACATATCCTCCGTGAGAAACCCAACCGGTACGTTTTAGCCCCAGTTCTGTAGAGGCTTCTGGGAAGCGACATATCCATTCTAAATCTGCCATGAGAAGGTGCAAAGCCCATATCTGTCAAGAAATTCGTTGATTTCGAGGAGATCGAGGTACGCTGTTTGAAAGGCACGCGTGCGACTGATGCCCAGGCTCTTCTGTTCCAATGCCTACTACTTACTATTCAAGGTGTTGACAACATTCGGCGACTAACATGATTCCTTTTTTCTCCTCTCATGGAGAAAGGAGTGAAACAGACTTTCGTAGAAGTAAACTATATCAGTGTGATTACCGAGCTTTCTTTTACTGTAGCTTCTGTATATAGAAATGCGAACACGTACTACTGGCATTTCAATATCCGCAGATATTCGCATCTCCCCCAATGTATTACATGTACCTTTCGCATCAGGGGTATGATTGGAACAGCGTCAAGTTGAAGGGGCGATGCTCGGTCATATTGAACGACTGCGAGGCTCAATACGGGCACGAAGAGAGAGTTAATGGAGTACGTGCTCCATACCAAATGGGCTCCAGGCGAGTTTAGTACAGTGCAGATATATGAACGTGTTGTTTCCATTTTTCCACCCATTTTCTCTCTCCCTCTTCTTTTATTTTTATTTTTATCAATTTAAAAAAAAAAAAAAAGAAAAAGAAAAAGAAAAAGAAAAAAAAAAAAAAAAAAAAAAAAAAAAAAAAAAAAATTAATAATTAATAATTAAAATAAATAAAAAATAAAAATAACCCACATTTTCCTTTTTTTTCTATCTCTTTTCTCTTTTCGGATGCGGATGCATGATTGTCATCCCATTTCCGGATGATCCTACCGGTCGTTCATTGCCAGCACAGGCGTCGGTTGCGGGGTGATCGAGATAAGAAACCAAGAGCACTACATTACTTTATGACGTTCTAGATCATTAAAGACAGCATCCGACGTTGTACGGACACTAGAATCCGGTCTAACATCTCGGCCAGAAAGAAATACTCTTTCCATGTGGGATTACGCAGTAAACCTTCAAGCCAGAATACAGTTACTTCCAAGGCAGAAACATCCTCAATCGCTGGTAGGTATCAGCAAGCCTACACCAAATAATTCAATCAAGAAATTTATATTTTTGTCTATGACCCCGTCTATTTCTATATCCCAGATATGTACCCACCCACGAGTGTTAAATCCAAATCGGTTTTTTCAAGCTCATGAATGACCTAGCTTTTCAAGAAAACCCAATGAGCAGGATATCGAGACTTTTAGCCCGATATGGTGCGTACGTACTGCTAAGCAACTAATCTAGGACGGGGAAGGGGAAAAAATATAGAAATTCAGATTAATAAACCGTCTATGTGTTCGTTCTTGAAAGCAAAAATAAATTTTCCCAAATCTCATCTCCCGCAGCTCATCTCGTTCTCGAATTAGAAATACTCAAAACCAATATATCCGTCGCGCCAACAGCGGTCAACTTATCCATGACCGTGGCGATGGACTTCTTCTCTACCATGGAGCTCACCGCAACCCACCCAGCGTCTTCGATGGGGGTCACTGTTGGTGCGCGTTTGCCAGGGGTGATCTCACATGCCGCCTGTAACAGGGAGCGCGGGACGTTATATTGGCAAAGGACGTATTTTTTGGCGGCTAGGAGGAGGAAGACCTTTTAGTCAGAATTCATTTCATCCCATAATATTTTGATAATCCGAATCGGGTAGTTGAGGGACAGAAGCTGGGAATACTCACTGATGACACCGCGTATTCTGGATTCGATGAGCCTGACGAGTTCATGCTTTGTGTTTCGGGATTTGACAAGGACGGCGGTGCTTTCGACGACTGTGCCGATGGGCTTTAGCCCTGCAGCTTTCATGGTTTCACCCGATTCTATGGGGGAGAGGCAGTTAGCAGGGTATTTAAACTCGAGGAATTTGAAAGGATGCATCTTGAGCGCAATATCATGGAAAAGGAAAAAGAAAGAAAGGAAAGAGAAGACGATATACACACCAACTAAATCCACAATCCCATCCGCAACACCCAGGGCGCATGCAGCTTCTACACTCCCACCAACGTATTTAACCTTTGTAGTCGGGGTCTCCTTGCCCTCCAACTTTGCAAAATACGCCTGCGTTAGGCCCGTAAAACTTGTGACGACATTCTTCCCAACAAGTTCCTTTGGATCCGTTATGGATCCCTTCTCGGGGACCTGCACTTGCAATTTGCACCCGCCGAATCCTAGATCGAGTATCTCTTCTAAACCAGATACCTCACCTGGCAGGAGATTGGCGTCATGTTCAGCCACTTGGTCACGACCAGTGATGCCCAGATCGACACCGCCCTCGCCGACGAAGGTGGGGATATCAGCTGCGGGGAGGAAGATGAGGGCGATTGGGAGGTTTTTCACTAGGGCGATGTCAAGGCGGGTTTCGCGGCGGAATTGGATATCGGAGCCCGCAAGGAGGTCAATGGCGGCTTGCTGGAGACGACCCTCTGTTGCGAACTGTTAGATAGAGCGCCTGTTTAGTTTAATTGGAGGGGGGGGGCCAGATATGATCTTGTTGGAGAGGGGAAGTGGTTGACTTGCTTTTGGGGATCGCGAATAGTAACCGGCCTTCTAGACTTGCATTTATTTAGTAAATTCCCATATAGAAGAAGCAGACATTGACAATGCGCTTACTGATTGACAAGATCCATGTTGCTGGAGGAGGAAGATATGCGGAAAAAGTGCGGGCGTTACACTGAGGGTGGGGTGAGATTTCCCTCGTGAGGGAGGAGGATTATTTTATGCTAGTTCTACTCCGTCGAACCCGCAAAATATCGAAGGCAGGAGGGGAAACGGGAAAAAGACTCAAGTGGTGGGATTGATAAATATATAAGAGGGTAAGATAACATAATATGTATGGATGAGCTCGATTGAGGACAGATGTTGAACTCTGACTGTTCCGCCCGGAAATGATGTACAGCAACTATTTTCACCGCATTGATTGAGTCATCGATTGCGGTCAAGAAAGGAACTGCTGCCGCCAGAACCACATGGGCTTGCAACCCTGGGACTGTCTACACAACTGGTTCCACGGTGAGATATCTATCTGTGGAACTCTGTCTATCCATATTATAATAATGTACATGTACATCCAATTATCCATAAATTGCGCGTTGGGCCGCGATTCCAAAAACAGCAATTAGGGCTTAAAATGCCCTAGTCCTTTTTAGGTCTAGCTTATCAGTATCCCGTGTAAACCTTCCATCTTGGCAGGAATCCCTTCGCCTCGGCAAAAACTGCTCCCCACACAACCAAAATCTCTTCCCAGCTGCAAACCTCCTCCATCGACCTTATCTCAAACCAACGAACAGACACTTTTCGCATCCTCCGCCCTCTCCCCTGCCGCTGGACTAACTCCCCGCCGTCCTCTACGCCCAAGCAGCAGCAGTTACTCGCACGCATATCCCACCGCCCATCATGGATGCCACCGGAAAAGTCCCCATCAAGTTCGCTAAGGTGACCCGCGTTCTCGGCCGCACCGGTATGTTATTATGGCTTTCTTTTGGTTTTTGAAACAGACGGAAACTTCTCTCCTGCATATATGGCAGCTGTCTTTGATTTTCTGGGATACTTGTTATCGGGACCGGAAGAAGAATGGGAGACAACAAAATTGGAGAAAGGTGAAGATTGGAGGAAAATATATACGGAGAACGAGAGAATGAAGCAGGAAAATTTCAACTAGCGCAGAAGGAAAATTTCATCTGACAATGTGGCTATTTCTCGAATTCTAGGTTCGCGAGGTGGTGTCACCCAGGTCCGTGTCGAGTTCATGGACGACACGTCCCGATCCATCATCCGAAACGTCAAGGGCCCAGGTACGAAGAACCCCCGCGCCCTGGCGAAAGCAAACCATTGGATGGTAATGGTAAACTAACATTCACGCTTTTCAAATATTAATAGTCAAGGTCGATGATATCCTCTGCCTGCTCGAGTCTGAGAGAGAAGCCCGCAGACTGAGATAAAACAACTTTTTTTCAATCAAAAAATAAAAAATAAAAAACGTTGCTGCAATATGGTGGAGGGAGTGGTGGTGGTTCGACCGTTTCGTTATTTCCGTTTTCACCCGCTGTCCTCTTTAAACCTCTTGATTCCGGCCGATGTTTTCTTTTTGAAACCTATTCTTCACCCTTTGACGAGCGACGAACGAACTGTGATGGGAGTGTGGTAGGGGGTGCATTGTAGGAGGGAAGGGGAGGAGGGGAGAGGAGAGGAAGGAAATGGTGGCTTGGCGTTCTGCGGGGATGATGGTGGGCGTACTTATGCGATCTCGAGGCTTGTGCTCCCCTCCCTTTTTCTTGGAACGATAGCGGCGATTATTCGAAATGAAGGATGAATTTGCTGGGAAGGGATAAAAAAAAAACGAAGGGAGGATCTGCCTCGGGAAAGTGAATAATACGGCAACCAGCATCCAATCGACATCTTATGCTGTACTCTTTTTTTCTATGGTATTGTCAGGTTGTGCGAATCACGTTTCTGCAAAATAGATAATGTGAATTGACTCTATGATTTATTTCATGTTTCTTTTTGAAATTTGCATCTCATAATCGGGCTCAAAGGGTCTACTATTTTAATGATTTGCTAAGCACAGGACAGATCATCCAGACCAGGGTTTTTCCAAGTAGTGGACTGTGAAATTACGTCGTAATTCAAATCGCAGCCATCAGGAAAAGTGTGTAGAGGTATAATATTCAGTTCAGAAGCCAACGAAAAGGAATGAACAACAAAGCTACTTCTTGCCTAATATTATACGATGCTGTACAGAGAGAGATACAAGGGTTCAAAATTACAACTGCTCCAGTCCAACCAATACCTCCTCCAAAAGCGCAACATCAACCTCTCTAGCGCCACCAACAGTATCTATAGCCCCCTTAACCACCTTGGCTAACGCTAGCAACTTCTTCTTCCTAATCCTCTCCTCCAACTCCGCAGACTTTGCCCTTGCCACATCTAGCACAGAAGTTGGCACATTAGCTAACCTGGCCACATTCAGGCCGTAAGAGCGGTGCGCCACGCCCTCCCCAATCTCATACAGGAAGATAATATCCCGCCCATCCATCCCAGACTCGGTGAACTTCATATGCACATTACGCAGCTCACCTTTGGGAAACTCCCGCGCCAGACTACTCAGGTTCTGATAATGCGTGATAAACAACGTGAGACTCCTCAGGTTTCGCACCATGTGATCTAGCACGGCTTGGGCGATGGCCACGCCGTCGTGCGTCGACGTGCCGCGGCCCAGCTCGTCGAGAATAACAAGCGAACGCGGCGTGGCTTGTTTGAGGATGTCGGCCGTTTCAGATAGTTCGACCATAAATGTCGACTCGCCCGCGAGCATGTTGTCGAAGGCGCCCATGCGCGTGTAGACGGCGTCGAGCATACCGAGCGTCGCGGAGTCGGCCGGCACGTACGAGCCAATCTGGCCCATGATGCAGATCAAAGCTACCTGGCGCACGTAGCTGGACTTTCCGCCCATGTTAGGACCTGTTACTAAAAGAGCACGGGTCTCGTTGGTATGCAGCTCTATATCATTTGGCACGTAACTGTCCAGCAGAAGCTGTTCGACCATAGGGTGGCGGCCGCGTTGGACACTGATGCGCGTTTCATCGGTGTAAGTGGGTTTGACGTAACCAGGTTGGCTGGCGATGCTGGCTAGTGAGAGCAGACAGTCCAGCGTTGCGAGGGCTAGGATACAATCACGGAATGATTGGTATTTCGTTGAGATGTCAGCAAGTAGTGCATGGAATGCTTTGTCGCAGGCAGCGGCCAGGGCCTCCTTGTACTGGTCGCGTTCGCGCATGTACTGGACTACTTCAGGCGTGTGAAAGCGGGAGACTTTCTTTGTGCCGCTGATTTTCCTCCAAGAGGCCGGTACCTTTTTAAGGTTATAGGGGCTATTCTCCACCTCGATGAGGTATTCAATCCCCGCCACAGTCGTGTACTGCACTTTTTTCTTTCCCAGGATCTCTGCTGCAACGGCACAGTGTTCCTTGAGCCTATGCTGCACATCAGCGATTCCAAGATTGGATTCAGTAATTTCATCTGTCTCCTCTGCCTCTCGGAAAAAGCAATACTTGTCATCCTTTTTGGCGGCCTGCACGTTTATCTTGTTAAGGTATGTAACAACATCCTCGCGTATAGCCGGCAGAGCTACAATGGCTGCGTTGATTGTTGGAGACGAGAAACCTAGATCTTCTGGAGAGTTGAGATGGGCATACTCGTCTGCAATCAACTGCAGGGTTTGCAAGACCGTCAGGAGTTCCGGTCGCGTGCACTACAGATATTCAGTCAGAGGTTCGAAATTTGCTAAAAACGAAATGATAGGCAACGCGGTAGATCTCACCCTTCCATAGTATATCCGTACCAAACTTTTCTCTAGATCCGCTTTTATCTTTGACAAGAGGCCTTTCAACCTCTCAATTTGCGCTATCTTGCTAGGATCTTGCAATTCCTCAACCGCAGCAACCCGCTCTTCCAGTTCACTTTTATCAAGCAGAGGCCTTCCAACCCACTTCCGTAGTAAACGTTGTCCAAATCGTGTTCTAGTCCGATCGAGAGTCCAGAACAGGCTTCCCTTCGACGTATGCTCTGTTTGATTTTGATATATTTCCAAGTTTGTCAGGGTATTGCCGTTCAGCAGCATGTGGGATCGTGCCGAAAACGGCTGGAAGTACTTGGTGAGATCAAATATGTACTCCAGGCCGTATTCGGACATGTGCTTGATCATGGAGGAAAGACATATGGTGACATCCTCCGGCAGTCTCAGAACTTTTTCCAGCAGATTGTTTGCTGCAACATCTCCTATGGTGTCCTTTGCTTTCATACGTCCCGCATAGAAACTAGATACGTGGCTGTGTGATTCTGCCGCAGCACTTTTCGATTTCGAAACCCGTTCAACCCTCACCTTATCTCCAAAGACATTTGTTTTGCTCCCCGAAAGATGTTGCACGAGCTTCTCTGTTGCTTTCGACATCTCACCCACTATCAGAAATTCACACGGGGCAATGTGGAGCAGCCTCGTTTCAATTTCGCTTCTCATAAACCCATCCTCAAAGTCGTCATAAATGACATCTCCAGTGGCTGGCTGGATAGCCATAATTCCGACATGGACCTTCTCATCATTACCGCAACCTTTGGCGCTACTTTCTGTCATACAAAGCAAATAGCCCGTGGAAGTAGACCCGCTGCCTGAGCTGGCACTGGGTCCTTCGAGCCCTTCGACATCGTCGATGTAAGTCCCCTTCGTATATAGGTTCGTAAGCTTGCGAACAAAAGGAGCGTTTCTATTGTCACCGGCAGCTTTCAATGCGGCAGTCTCAAGCTGCCTAACAACGCCGACTTTATAGCCCGCTGAGACTAACCGCTTCACATGGACATGTAATCTATGCACGGGGATACTGGCAGAGGCAAAGCGGGACAGATGAGCTTCGGATGGGTCTGTCAGAATGGGAAACACATATATTAGCATTGGGTATTTCGCAGCAAAAAGGCATATAAACCAGCCACAAAACAGAATCGGGAAATGAACTCACGTTCATCAAATCTGAGTTTCCCAGGGATGCACACAATACTTAACTCCTTCGCTGCAATGCGCGCGTCCTCACCAAAAAAGCGAAACTTGTAGCCAACCTCCACAACAAGGACGGTATCCATATGCTTCTTTTTAATGTCAATGATCTGCCTTTCCATCGGCGTCAACTTCCCCGTCGTAGACCTCTTTCCTGATCCTCTCCCCTTCTGCGGAGCCGGCGTAATGTCCTCCTCAGCCTCAGCATCACTCTCGGCACCCTCCAGATCCTCCGCATCGCCCGCGCCGAATCTACTCGCTAAAGACGGGAGACAATCCGGCCCGCCCAACCTCCTCACGAATTTCTGATGTAGAGCTTGTTTCCTCTTTCTTTCCCTCTCGTCGTCGTCAGATGCATCGCCACCACTCCCATCAGCCTTCTGATCAATCGATGTAGGTGTAGCGGAGCTATTGAACCGAAATCGTTCCGTCCGCGCGGATCCAGTCTGCTTTTTCTTCTTCACCGTCGCCGGCTTCATAACCTCATCAGGATCGAACTCATCTATAACCCCCATGTCCATACCCATCTCTTTTTTTTTGGCGTTACGTCCCTTATCCTCATCTGCTGGTGTCCCCTTGTGCATGGTCGAGACCTCCTCGCTACTCTTAATGCGTTTCCTCGATGGAGGAATAATCTCATCCTTCTCCTCTTCCTCTTCCTCCATCCCTCCAGCCTCATAGCCGCAGCCCCCATTCACCTCATCTACCTCGCTGCCCGGCGTCTGTCGAACTCGAGCTTCTCCAAGCTTCTTCCCAGCTCCATTCTCCGGGGCAGCATTCGTAGAACCGTTCGCAGCCACGGGCTTCTTGGCAAAGAAGTTAGATATAGATTGTTGTTTGCGTTTGAGTTGCGAGGAGGATTGGGAGCAGGACATCGTGCTAGGCTAGGATTGGGGTTTGGAGACTATGCACGGGGCGCGGTCACTTTGTAGTAGTGCACTCTAACGAGACATAGGCATGGTACATCCCAAAGGCGAGAATAATCATGAAAAGCTGTAATTCTAACTCGGGCACGTCCCATCCAAATTCAAGTTAATCTTTTATATAGAGGCACCAAAAAGGTGGTGCTCCTAATGGATAAACCCCAGTTTCGGAGGAGTAATAGGCTACTTCGGGAAGGCGAGGGGCAATGAGCAGGTACCAAACGTATACAAACAAGAAAAAGTGCCTGTTTATTCTAAGGGCCGATGAATATTTGTCTCCAAAACCAAAGGGGCAAGTGGAAGAGACGTAGAACGAAGCTGTCTCGTCCTGACATAAATTCATTAAGGGAGCGCGCTTGATGCGAAGTTCATCGATGCTTATGTAATCTGCTACTGATGAGGGGAGAAAAGGGGTAAACTACGCCACATAGCGGGCGGAAGTTAATATTAAGCTAGCACCAGGGGCTATCAATAGCGATATAAAATACAATTCTAATTCACGCTCTATGTTTTGACAAGCTCCAAATCTTTTCCTTTTTTTCTTCGCGCTGGGTAGGGAAATACAAAAGCGGGATGAACGCGCTTAGCGATGCTAACATGCAAAAAAGAATGGTGTTATAAAAGTTCTGCAAAAGAGTAGAAAATATAAGTCAAGGGAAGGGTTGTGAAACGCTAAGTGGTAAACCTATAATCAATGTTCGGGAATTAACTTTTCCTTTTGGCCATTCAATAAACTCCCTCCGTGCGTCCCCAAACCCCTGAACGGCAATTCAGTCCGTTTAACTGATTGCAATAGCATTTCGAGTCGATGTAGATTTATCTACGGTGAACAGAAAAACGATATGATTCGATTTCACCGTGCCAGGTTATCAAGCTAAATATCTCCGTACTCTTCTCGGTCGACATCCGATACCGTTCCGTCTGGCGAGTCGGCGCCGGCTTTTTTGGCTTTCTCATGCGCTACAAGCGTACCATGAGACCGAGGAGTAGCAACACTCAGCCCATCACAAGGCTGTGTTTGCAAATATGAGAACGACAAGGGGTTGCATGTGTATCCAAATCCATCGTTTTCAGGAAACGTCCCGAAACTCTGCTGCGAACTAGCGCCATAAAAGTAATGGGCCGAGTATCGACCTTCTTCGACAGGTTGCTGTCCAGCCCAGTTGGCATAGCCGGCATGGGCGTCAACCCGTGCATCCGAATTCATGATAGGCTCGACATTCTCTTTCCCAATGGTGTATTCCGGCATAGCAGTGGGCCGGGTATGGCTGTATGGCTTGGATGCGTGAAACTGGTGATTGCTCGAGGCACCAGACGGATGAAATCGACGGGACCCTGTAAAGGTGCCCAGTGAGGGCTTGACATCGCGTGCTGCATTCGCGGCATTTGTTGTACCGTCCCCTTCATGGGACATGGCCTCACAAAAGGCCGCCTGTACCGGCTCTTTGTTGTCGTTGAAGATTGCAAATCCACGACGAGACTTTTGCTCATAATTAGTAAACGTTAACTTGAAATCTTCATCCCCCACGGCGTAATGGTTACCGAAATACTGTAAGGGACGGCTGGTGGGAGAGCCATCAAGAAGGGGTAATGCGTGTCTGCATAACTCCTCTAGAGAATCGGTGTGGCGACGACGATCCGCTTTGGTCGACTTTCTCCGTTGGCCTCTCAAGTTGAAGAGGTTAGTGCTTGACTGAGCAAGCGGGCGCCGTCTGGGTCGTGGTATTCGCTTAGGAATCGGAGTTTCCCCGGTGAGAGGGCTACTATCTTCGACTTCTCCCGAAATGGGACGTTCCCGACGCAGGGTTCCCCCTGGCGAGAAAACCAATTCTATCGCTTCAACATCTTCCGATGTCTTTTCCATTTGTTTCAAAATGCTGATATCCTTTTTCTGGTTTCTTTTCTTCCTCATTTGTTCAGTAGCCGAGTCAAAAATATCCATACCAGGCCATAAAATACCTTTAAGCCTCGTGGCCTCATCCCTTTTTGCCGGAGATTCCTCATAATCGTCATCAGCAGCATACTCTGGCGAACCATTGTCCACAAACGGGTCAGGAGTGACCGGGCGTCTCGGTCGACGCAGCGTAGCTGTACGAGAGTTATCGGATTGTTTAGCCCAAGGTCTCTTCCGTCGGCCAGCAGGACTCATCTCTTCGGATGCTGAGGAATCAGACACTGGTTTCCAACCAATCGTATTTTCTGTTGCAGAAGCTAACAGAATGTTGGGATGACACCTAGGCCACAGAGGGGCACTCGGAGCTTGTGCTTTTATAGAAGCATCGTTTGCAGCAGCGGTAAGCCGTGGGGCTTCTTGGAAGTGAGTGTGACTGTTGTCGGCAGCAATGTATGGGAGAGACATCCGCGGATCTAAGTAGTCCGGGAGATGGCTAGTGCTGGCTGGCTGCTCAGGGGGTTTTGGAGCCGAGCGACTCTCACTAGCTTTGGAGGCTTTGCGAGTGGACGAGGCATTTCCAGCTGGGGCAGAATTGGAATTGCTCTTCTTGGCTTCCTTGGTGAGCATGCGTTCAGAAAGCAAGCCCGCAAGGTTATGCTCTTTGTACCACTGGTCATAGGCAGCTAGCAATTCGCCAGCTTCAGGCTCCTGGTGACTTCTCACCTGGAGCTTGAAGTAATGGGAGAGATGACCCTTGGAGCTAACATGGGTCAGGAGGTGGGACATATCACTGAAATTGGGCTTCCTGGGGCAGATAATGCATTTGAGAATAGAAGAAGGCATGATTTTTCGAAGATGATAACTGAACAGTCCACGGAGAAAAATTGGTGAAAAGGAATCTAGTAACAACGAACTGAACAGGCAGCTTAGCTTAACACAAATACACAGGCACCGCAGAGACAGTGTAAAACAGAGAGGGACAAAAATGGGGCCACAGAAGTAGCAATTGGGAGATATAGATGCACCTCAGTGATAGAAATGAACAACAGAACGGTCTCTCTTCGCGGCTGGTTGAGGGCGGTAGAAGAGAGGTTGAGAGGGTGAGGTTGAAGAGTTGACGAGAGAGAGCGCGAAGTTGGGATGTTTTGACGTTGCGGAACAGCAAACATCCAGGGGAAGCAAGTGCAGTCATGGAGAGAACATGAAAACAGTATTGTATTTTGATATACCAGGTTAGAGATAGAGAATGGCGTGGTAATACCGCGGTATTACCAGAATGGAAAAGTCGAGGGGGCAAGAGCAGAAAAGAATGGAACTTCCGCCCAGAGGGTGGAAGCCATCGAAGAGGAAGTGGACGATATTCACAAGGCCACTAGGTTGTATGTAAACAAAGGTGACTAAGGTGACTGTATTGTTTATATAGGAGAATAGGTGAGGTGAGTTTTCCTTTTTTTTTTTTTTTTTTTTTTTTTTTTTTTTTTTTTTCCTTTTTTTTTTCTCTCTCCTTTTAACCTTTTTTTTTTTCACTTTTCCTTATTTCGAACACTGTTAAAAAACCCCCCTCAATTTTTTTTTT
>JAFEJD010000794.1:663-11336 GCA_018296065.1 Blastomyces percursus
CACCCCTACAATCAGAACCTCCCAAAGGGAGGTTAACCTGTACTGTAATACACGAGGGCTTCGGCCGACTAGACTCCGTCAGGTGGTAGACTAGCTACCGCGCTGGCGCGCCTGATAATTAACTAGGTACCTGGAGGTTTTGTGGTTGGGGTTGAGTCTGATTAGTCAGCCGCTTACGTCCTCCAGGCGTTAAAGAATTCATCATCATCATCCATGAAGGGCAACAGGAGCACCTCACTAGGTGCCAATATCCTAAAACTCCAGATAATTTCATGTAAGACTCCATTAACCGGCAGTGATGAACCAGTTTCTTTGTTCAGACTCGTTAAATCCAAAGGAAAACGCGAGAAGAAAACATTCAACAAGCAATGTTCCAACATACCCCGCTGTCAATCAGCCGTAAACGAGTATTTGATTCCGTCTTTCCTCCGGCTCCATTGAGCAACATATCTCCGACCCCAGTCTCAAGTCCCGTGCAAAGTTTTACACGACCTGGGGAAACTTTCGACAGCGGGTATAGCCAGCAAGGCGCTCACCGATCCTCAGAACCAGAATATGTGCCAGAACAGGTTACTTGGGATCGAGCATGGCATACTGCGACTTCATTTCTGTCAATTCCTGACGAGGGTTTCAGAAACAGTGGAGATGGAGATGATGACGAGACACGAGATGAGGAGACATTGTTAAGACGGTGGGCAAAAGGGCCTCCGCCCCAACTGGTGTCCGACAGTCTGTTCTATGTCGGGGCGGATTCTTCCCCCGGCAGAGCTTTACGGCAGGCCTCAAAGGAGGATGACGTAAAAGAATGGTATCTGACTGAGATGCGGAGGCACTTCCTAACAAATTTCCAGAATTTTCTCGTTGCGGTTCGTCTCCCAGTATCGATAACCCTGTTACCTTTCGCACTCAATATTTGTTTTGACTAACATTTGACTTGGTACGATTTAGAGATTGAAAATTAGAAATCAGCCTGATACCTTATTAAAACTGGTCCGGTACCTAAGATTCATAAAAACCGTCTACTTCACCCCTTTTCTCCTATATTTATCTCCACTGATAGATCCTGCAAAACAAGAGCAAAGTTTCACTCGCCTACAAAGGAACTTCCATACTATCGTCACATTTGCGCTCCCTCCCGGTGACATTTCATATCTACTCTCTGAGGAGCTTGCTACACAGAGCTTATTTATACTAGGGGTTCATAACGAAGAGGAAGAAGAATTTAACCTTGAAGATGACAATACGGCCAGGGATGGAATGGAAATCGACCAAATATTCACCACTTCGTATGCGCATTGGAGAAAGGAACCATCATCAGAGCTAAGGCTTCAGATGATTAGTGGCGAAACGGAGGAAGTCACACGAACCAGAAGTCAGTTGTTGCATCTATTAGAGGGACTTCAGGAGGTTGGGCTTGGGGGCAGTAATGGCCAAAAGATATTTGCGGGTGTGATGAACAATATGTTAACTGAATTTGTTACATCTGCCTATGCGGGTCAATGGGAATCGCCATCGCTTGTCAAAGAACATTTGCGACAGTGGATCGAGAATGTGTTTGCGCGGTTGGTGGTTCAAATTTTGCACATTTTCGAAACTAACGTTGAAGGTGGCGTTCCCGAGGAACGATTGGATGTCACCCTAGCAGACGTCGAGAGGTGGCAAGAAATGGGGATTGCACGACTAGGTGCCCTTCGCATCAGTGAGCTCTTCGATGTCATCATAGAGTGGGACTCGAGTAGCGGCGCGATCGAAGACCTGAAACATTACACGACTAATCCTGCTACGCGATTATATCTAGTTAGCTCCTTTGTTTCTATGTTGCTACAGAGACTTCTTCATCCTGGCGCCTCAACCGTTCAAATATTACAAATTTATATCTCAATCATCCGCGCCTTTACCCAGCTAGACCCACGAGGAGTTCTTCTGAATCACGTTGCTCGACCAATTCGAAGATATCTGCGAGATCGTGATGATACTGTGAAGGTCATCGTGGGAGGGCTTCTAGCTGATACTGTGGATGCTGATGGACAGCCTATCACCTCAAGTCCAGATACTCTCGTGGAATTAGCGATGGAGTTGTCAAAGGCACATGAAATTTTGCTTCAGGATGACTCTGGCGAGCTAGACTGGGATGACATGAATTGGATGCCAGATCCGATTGACGTTGCCACAGATTACAAAAAGTCCAAGAACTCCGACGTCATTGGCAGTTTAATAAGCCTCTTTGATACGAAGGAAGCCTTTGTGAGGGAGTTGCAGAAAGTCCTTGGAGAGCGGTTACTCAAAAAGAGCGATAATTATGATCTGGAGGTGTCCTTGCTAGAATTACTGAAGCTTCGATTTGGCGATGCAGCCCTCCAGGCTTGTCAGGTCATGCTCCGTGATGTTCAAAGCTCGGAACGTGTCGATTCATCCATCCGCTCAGACCAGAAACTTGAAAATACAGAAAACTCTAACATGCCCGAGTTACATGCTAAGATCCTATCCCGCCTTTTCTGGCCCACCTTGCAAAACCCTCAATTCACAGTTCCCCTTGAAATCGCCTCGCTGCAACAAAAATACTCCACTGGCTTCGAGTCATTGAAGCAATCGCGCAAACTCACCTGGCTCAACGGTTTGGGCCAAGTCACCGTGGAACTAGACCTGGAAGATCGCGTGTTCACAGCCGAAGTCACAACCTGGCAAGCTACGGTAATATACGCATTCCAAACACCAGCTCCGTCTCCTTCCCAACCCGGCCCCGTAACAAAAACGATCTCCGAACTCTCCCAACAACTCGAAATGTCCCCCTCTCTCGCCCGCAGCGCGTGTCTCTTCTGGCTCAGCAAGCGTATACTCGTAGAGCCACAGCCAAACACCTTCCGAGTCCTAGAAACGATACCAGACGAAAACGACGATTACGGCCCAACACGCACAGGCGGTGAGGCCACCACCACCGATCCAACCCCAGCGGCGCCACGCACCCCCGGCGCAACCGGTCTATCGTCAAAAAACTTTTCCTCTGCAAACGCCGTCGCAGCCGCAGAAGCAGCAGAAGCAGCAGCGAGCAAAGAATCCGCAGACATTGCAGCAATGGCGAAGATGGATCTGTACTGGCAATTCATTGTGGGCATGTTGACCAACCAGGGCGCGATGCCGTTGCAGCAGATCATCATGATGCTGAAGATCGTAGTGCCCGGCGGGTTCCCGTTTAGCAGTGAGGAGCTGAGGGGGTTTTTGAGCCAGATGGTGGCGAAGGGGAAGTTGGAGGTTGTGAGTGGGGGGAGCTACAAGATTGTAGCGTAAGCGGCGGGCATAGGCTTTTTGCGATTTGTTTATACATTTTACTTTTGCAATGACGGGGCGGGGCGTTCCTGGCTGGGCTGCATTCGAGCGACTTGTGTCTCGTTGGTCATAAGTGCTGGTTGATAATTTGTCTTATTGTGTGGCCTGGGGAATTAGCATTCTAGCTGTTTATATGTTGACCCCGTCCATTTACGGGTCTCTACGAGATACGTTTACGATCGAGAACACGATACCCCTCTTTCATTCGCTGTTTCGTCTATCTAATTTCTTACTCCTCGCATATATATTCCGCCTGCATGGTGTATGCAGTGTCAGTGTACAATTCCAAAATGTTCACATATACACTGAACGTATAAAATGTGAACTTCCACCGACAGTCATATATATATAGAAAAAAAATCCTTAAATCATGCGCCGCATCATAAACAAAAAAACAAAGAAATAAAAATTATTCGCCCGCCGTGTTTAAAGAGTCGCGAATGGCAGACAAAGAATGATGAAAACCAAAACCAGCGTAGTAGCCAATATTTTTACTCCATCCCCCATCCTCGAACCCTCCTAAACACGAAAGCCCGATCATTCCGCAGCCCAAACTCCGCCCAATCGTCCGTGAGTCGATTATAGCTCCAAAATCCCTTCCACATGAGCTTCGAGTTTTTCGACGGGTTTGACGGGGACGGTGATGACGCGACGTGCTCCCCCACCTGCCGGCCGCCGCTGGTCGATCGGAGAGCTAGGTGCATTGTATACGTATATTTTGGGTCTACACCTTCAGTCTCTATAAACAGGTCACGGGGATCCGGTAGGGGATCGTTGCCACTGGCGGCAGAGGACGCGGTAGCTGCTGGTCGGAATTTACTTGGTGGTGGAGTGGGATTGGCTAGCGGTGCTGAAGCTATAGGCGAAACGCTAGTCGATCCTTCTAGCTCGTTTGATACTGCTGCTGGAGGAGGTGGTGGTGGTGGATAAGGGTTATTAAGGTGCCATCTGCCGCGAAGACTATGTTTTAGTGCGGCAGCGGCAACTGGAGGAATTGGGTTTGCAACAGGAACCGCCGATTGAGTAATATCTGAGGTATCTGAGGCGTGCTGCTGGTGTCGATGGTGGGCGGGCGTCCCAACATGTAGGATTTCGAGGTTTTCTTTACTGATATGGGGAACAACGTCGACGGGTTCAGTAGTCGATAGCAGCGATATTACGGTACCGTCCGGGTAGAAACGCAGGTAACGATAATATGTCACGATATGGATTGGAGTGTTCCAGGAGATATTCTGCAGAGAAGAATTCGCACCAGGACGACTGTAGTTAACAGTACTGATATATATTCCTGTAAATCTGATCCTGGGGAAGGCCTGGAATACTTGACTCCAGGATATAAGGGGTTTTGGGATCTGTAGATTATTAGTCTGGCCGAAGGGGAAAAGAGTGAATTTTGGTAAAAATGAATTTATCCGATGCCATTTCACGTCACAAGCGAAGTCATAGTGCATAGCCCCGAAACCGAACTCAGCCCCCTGACATAACCTCCTCCATATGTGTTTCTCATGAGCAAAATGATATGCCAGTCGTTTACAAACGAGGGACAGACGTCCGAAAGCAGCAGGATCCAAAAGGGCCACATGCCGGAGAATTTCCACAAGTACTTCGGATGGGAGTTTTGAGATTGGGCAAGGCGGGGGAGGCGTACCCTCAATGATTGGGTCAACACCAAGAATAGGACATGAGGCGAATGAGAAAATTAGCTCCGCTGTAGACAGAACGGGCCGTTCCTGGGAATGATGGGCAGTATTTGGGACGGTAACTGGAGCTGCTGAAGGGTTGATGCCCGGCAATTTCAAGGTTGGCGGAAAGTGCTTCTTCCGGTATTCTTGATCAACCTTGGAATCGAGCTATACATAGCAAGAGGGGTTAACTTTTCCAGCAGTAAACAAGAGAGACGTCCAACCAGTGGGATGTGGTAGTTACCCTATAAGCTTTCCGGTACAAATCTAAGCTGGATCCTAGGTTCCCCTGAGCTTCTTTGCGCGCCGCAGCCTCGAAGTGTTCGAGGGCGGAGGTTGGCGGTTTCTCCGGATGGCGATGGAAAGCGTCATCATCGCCAGAAGTAACATGGAGAGTCCGCGTCTGTTCTACCAGTTCTTCGTGCTTGTGCGGCGCAGACCCCCTCCCTGCTACCAGCGCTTCTTCTTCATCTACCTGGTCCGCCGCTGCGTGTCGCGGAGGGAGTTCATGGGTCGACGAGGCAGCAGGAGGCGGGTTTGCAGTCTTTCGAGGTTTGGGCTGCGGAGCAGTAGTACCCCTAGCCCTGGCAGATACTTCCTCCCGCCATTGGCGCCTGAAGGACTCGAGTTCATCGGTATTTGGTTCCATTGCAGCGGGGTCTTTATTATATATGCCAAACAGAGGCTTCTTTACCGGGGAATTTTCAATCGTAGGAGATAGGTTATCCTCTTATAAACATGTCAAATAACATGCAACTCCATATCCATCAATACTATTATGCACTCTCAGCAGGTACGGTACACTGCCGATGCTTGTTGACCTGGTATAGTGTATGGGTATCTACATCGCCATTGTGTTTTGATGTCAACTTGAGAAACGATGACTAATTCGAGTTCAGGCTGCCGTCTTAGATAGTGTAGGACGTCTGAGTGGTTGTATTGGCGTGGCTATCTAAACTGTACGCAGTAGTGGCTATGTGTGTGTACGGGGCGCTAGGAAAGCCATGGCTCCCATTAGCGTACTGCAGTCACGTGCCCCACATATATATTAGTTGTCCTCTTATAGGTTATAATTGCTCTTTTTTAGGTGAATGAAAAGCAACAGAATAACTGTGACATAATATATAATAATCACATCTTTGTTTAATTTAATATATTTAAATACTTATCATTTTTAAGAATAAAAATAGTTACAACTTATAATAAATTTATTTAAGAAAAACCACTTAGTTAATCTGACATAAAATTACATAATGAAATGATGAAGAACGGTGAGTACTCGGCCGCATCCGGCCTTGGGCCCACGCGGCGCTTCCCGAATAGGCCTAGCGTGGATGCGCCGGCCTCATTCATTGGCCACGTCGGCCCTGCCGCTGCCGCTTCGGGTTTGGCGCCGCTCGCCCTCGCCGCTTGAGTTACATCATCGACTTGTTCGACTCGTTCAAAAATATATATAAGATCGCTCCTCTGGTTAGGACAATATTAAAATGTTATTATTTGGACTATTCCACATGCCCTTTAAAAGATAAAACAAAGAGCAATTTACGCTATCAATACACACAATCTTTACTAGTTTACAGAATTTGGGTTATCCTGTGCATCTTGAAGTGTGTCAATCATGTTCAGGGATAGGTTGAAATTTGGTTTCTTCCACCGTCCGCCGTCTGGAAAGACAAGGCGCCGTAATCGGTTGACGCAAAGGGATCAAGGATTGATAATAGGGTGTGAAGTAATCTTCAGCAAGTCTGAGAAAGTCACTCTCATCACTTATTACTCCTTTTTTTGCACGAGCCAGCTCTCCAGTATTCATATAATTCCATTTCTCAAACTCTTCAATACTGCTCCCTTTACCACGGCCGTCATAATGAATGCATATCCAGAACAGGACCCAGAAGAACGACTCCAGATCATGCATGAAACAATGCTTTTCGCCGTACAAGACACCGATGGCCATGAAAGCCCTTGTGCCAGTCTTGCCCCGTGCGCCGGGAGACCCATCCCGTTGTACCTTGATTGCCAGGTCAAGGTCGATCAGAAAGCCAGGCCATGAATGATTGTCCTTGTCCTCGTTTACCATCAGGTTCCGGGGGGAAATGTCACATTGGATGAGGCCAGCCTCATCGTGGAGCGACATGTATCCTTCAATACAGCTGGCCAGCCCAGTGACTCTCATAGATTGGTTTCCCACAGTCCCGGATAACGATGCGGCGGTGAACTCGATTACGTCGGGTAGAGCCACCGGCAGATTTGGACGGAGAACTTGACTGGGTAAGTTTACTTGGGGGAGGAGGAAATGCCGTGTCCACGCAGTCAGAGGATCGCTTCCGGCCGGCGGTACTGCCCTGGCTCTTTAGTCCCCTTTGAGTCCTACTACGCCGCACTGTCGCCTTAAATCCACCCTTCTCCTCTTTTGAAATCGGAATACTGAGGCCCTTTCGGATAGCCAGGACATCATCATCCTTGTCGTCAATGCGAACTGTCTCGTGGTGATAATACCTCGCGACATTCTTGACCCCTTTCCCATCGCCTCTCGCAGCAACTCTCCTTCCTCAGTGCGTTCCGGATACTGCCAGGAGTCCTTGACAACCAGCGGCGTCCGTGATTTGTCTGTCTCACAGTATACCTTCCAGCACGTTGTGGCTCGCCCGGCAACACAGCGTGTTCGTCCAACAATCTCGTCGATGATCAGCCGTTCCTTCGTACCGTTCTTCTCAATTTCGATATACCGTTCGGTCCCGGTCGCGACAATGGTAGGATCAAACCCAAGTTGTTTCCGGCTCATCAAGAGGAATCCAAGAATAACAGACACAAATCGAAGGCCGTCCTGGTTGATGTTGAATTCCTCCGACGCCGTCCCGCCCAGGCGGTCAAAGTTCCACAGTCGTAGGAACGGCCCGCAGAGGGTGAACCCGAGCACAAAACGACGGGTGTCCTGCGCAGCAAGGACCTCTCGGGCGTACCTGCCAAGATCAAACCGTGCACCGGATTTCCTGTCGTATTTCGGGTCGTTTTTCAGCTCCCCTGGCACCAGGATCTGCGACCAGTGACATCTTGAGTCCTCCGTGGCCGTCAGATCATCGACAAAGCCGACATCGAGCTTTCTCTCCGCAACAGACCCTTGTAGTGGCTGGCTTGGCTGTGCGAGAGGTCTACGGTTGATCTTCCAGGACGGCTTTTGTGCTTCGGCTAATCGTACGAGCTGAGCGATGATGTTAGCCAGCCATTTCAGAACGTCTCTTTCTGCTGCAAGTTCAGGCCAGCCCTTCCAGCCCTCGTCTTCACGGTAAAAGGGGCTGTCTCCCTTCTCGCACTCCTCCAACACCGCTTGTGAAACTGCAGTGAGTTGTGGAATCTCTCCAAAGTATGCGTCAAAGAATCTACGGATGTCGACGTGTATCTCCCCAAGTTCCTCCTTCAGCACAATGTCAACGTGCTTTCGATATTCTGTAGAATTGACGAAACTGCTAGTGTTGCGCAGCCAGGGCGTCTGTTGGATCGATGATGTAGGATGAGGAGGAGGGGGGGGAGTGCGTCGCGAGACGGTGTCAATAAGACCAAAGACGGCGTTCCAGACGTCGAAGTTCCAGGTTTCGACGTTCCGGGATTCAGTGGGAAGCCTTTGAATAACCAGGTTCACTAGCGGCCGGTAGTCGTCGCACCTGAAGTGTCCTTTTGCCTTGCGGAGGCGCTCAAATAATTGTGCCAGATCGGACGCCACATCCCCGTCACTCATCCGTGAGCGAAGGCTGTAAGCTGCATCCTCTCCCTGTAAAGCAGAGAGGAGTTTTGAAATCGCATTTCGATAGAGTTGGTCAAGGCTCTCATCAGCGCCATCATAAATTAGACGCGACTCATATAATTTTTTCAGCGTCCTGAAGCGCGCCTCGTAAACGATCGACTAAGTTGGTTAGAGGATGGTTCTTGATAATGTCCCGATCTTCTTGTGAAAGTCCCGCCATTTTGATGGTATAAAGGCCGATGAGTTGGTGTGAGATTAACTAGGAGTTGTAAGGGGAGATATGCTAATATTATGTGATGGGAAGCATACAGGGGAACAAAAATGCAGAATTGTTATGATACTTGCGAGAGAAGATAGTTCGCTGGGAACAGATGCTGATATATATAATCAAAGTAGTTATGGTCAAAGGATCCGGCTTGGCTGTGATGCACCGTATTTGGCGACGGAATGGTTAATAAGCGCGAACAAAACAAGGGAAATTGGCGGAAAGCCGGCTATTCCCATTTAGGATTAGACCAACCCTGAAGATGTGGTAATGCTGGCATGCCAGAGAAGATGCATCAGGTACTGGTAATCCACTGTACTTGAGCCCAAGGCTGGTATAACCCATTAAAATGAAATATGATGTGTGACTAGGATAAAATGATATTTTCGCTCACTGAGTTACAGTATTTTGTACAATTGTTTCCTGGTTTGCCTGGGTGTTGGGTTATATCCGAGTTGTCGTAGAGATACGCCCAGTCCAGCCATTGTTATTACAGGGTCGGTCGTTTTATGCCCTCCTGACGGAGTAACCTTTTCAAAGATCCAACCCACCTTTTCTTCGGGCGCCGGTCTATGTCAGACCGGTGAAAGTCTATGGTCAGAACCCGGCGCAGTTCGTTACTCCATAACATGTTGGCAGGCCGCAGGTCCGCTCGATAGCCTGGGGATCTGCTGGACGCGCCGATGAATGCTGGCTGGATGGGGAGAACATCACTTGGCTTGGTTAGAGTCAATCCATATGATCATTTTAATTGTGCCCCGGCTTTATTTTCGAAAATGAAGTTTGTTTTTAAAGGGAGATACGTCTGTACAGTCAACTAATTTCTAACTTCTGACATTTTTAACCAGCACTTGGCAGAAGTCTAAAAAAATAGTTCAGGAGAATCAGACGTGAAATAGATAACTACTGGATTAATAGCTGCTCGTACGCAACATAAGCAGACTGAAGGGTCTGGCAAGCATGTGGTAACTATGTAGCTGTGTCAGTGATTCTGAGGTCGTTTTGTTTGATGATGTTGATTTGATATTAGTTTAAGAGTGCGGATTGCTAGAGTCGTAAACAAAATAATAACTTAACTCAATAATGATGAAACTTCTCTGCACATAGGTAACAAAAGAACCAAGGTACTATAGAAGAGTCATGCGTATTCTATTATAAAGACAGAGCCAGGAGCGGGAAATACCACAGGAGAATCAAGGGGGACGAGAAATAAAGACATAAAACAGGGCTGGAGAAAGAAAGACAACGAAAGCCAACCAACGTCGTATGCTCACCAAAAAAGTTTGATATAACTGCATCGTTGTTGCCTTGTCTCAAGAACGCCCGAGATGGAACAAAGAAAAGCCTCTTATCAAACATTTATGACTATATAAGACTGGCAGTGACCGTAAAGTGACACCCCTTGATTCGTAAACAGGGTTTCTTGAGCACGTTTTTACCCCTGTAGCTTCCACCAGGCAAACCGAATAACGGAAACAGCGATGCCATAAAACAGGACAAAATTATATCGATAATGTACATGTACAAACCAACCTATAAATACAAAAAAATATGACAACAGAAATATCGATGCTCCACACGCTATGCATAGTTCTTTGCGAAATCGAATAGCCCGGTCAGTGTATCCCAACTGTCAAAACCAGAAGCAACCCCGCCCCCCCCC
>JAFEJD010000008.1:0-30651 GCA_018296065.1 Blastomyces percursus
TAAGCCCAGCTGACCCTTTTTTTTGCTTACTAATGGGTCAGGTCAGCTGAGCCTCACTAGCGTGGTCAGCTGAGTTAAGCGAAGGGTCAGTTGACGTGTAACCTGGTAAGGATCTTCACCATCTTGATGCAACCGCCTTTTTTTTTACTCGTGCACATGTAATTTACTGAGTATTATTCTAATATTGGCTCCATCAGGTCTCCTGGCTTCACAAAAATTTATGGTGGAAGAACAGCAGAATTGGCGTTGTGCTGTTCGCCCACGTTTCTCAATTAATATGAGAAAGAGCGCAGAAGATGCCCGAAGTACTGCTCCGAACAGAGCATGCAGCCGACAAACGATGTACCGCTTTGCGTGGGATCACTTGAAATGCAGCCACTGTTACTCTTCCCCGCCGCCTCATTGGCCAACGTCCTCCACTGATGATTGAGGAACGCACCTGGGCAAGATGCACCGCCGCACGGAGGGATTATTGGCTCCTGGGCGAGCGTGAACGGCGGAGAGGTTCAGGGTTGCTCATGCGGCTCTGATTTGAGCAAACCTAAATTTGACTAAATAAATAATTCCCCGCCTCCCAGGGCCGCTCAGCCTTGTGTCGAGTATATCAGTCAACCACCCATCTGTTGGGTTGTGCCGTAACAGGCGAAACAGCTCCCCGCAAGGCGCTGTCACCCCAAAAAAACTTCCCCTGCGTGTACGCCAGGCGTGCTGTGACTTCCCCCCTAAAAAACTCATCTTTAAGCTGGTGTTTACGCCATTTCTTGAAGCTCCTTCCTCTTTGAAATCTCGAAATGTACCGCGTGTCGCAATCATACCCTCCATAGACAAGCCTAGGACTTCTCTCGCAAACCCATCATGATCCCTCACCTTGGATTGCGCATATCAAAATCGACGACGAGTATCTTTCGCTCAGCTAGCCGCATTACTGGCATGAGCGCTCTAATTGATGACGGCCCAGCATTCGAAGCAAACGGGCGCCGGATCCAGCCCTTGGGGCGAAATGCATCTCGATGGAGAGCGAGCCCCTGAAGAGCATTTTGAACAACAGATGGAGGCTCACGAGCTAACCCAACTGCGGATTTCACATCCCTGGCAGGTCGACGGTGAGATTGATTTGTGGGAGGCTGTCTTTGGCCGGGAAGAAACCCATCGCGGCGAAGAGTTGGAGAATTTCGTGCCCACGCCTATGCCCACTCCCCCAGCGTCACCCACAACGTCACTCACACCCACGCCCATGCCAGCGCCCACGACTGCAGCGACTGATGATGGCACTCTGCTACTCTCGAACCGGTTGGCGTCTCCAAAAAACTTCTCGAAACGACCGGCCAGCTCTGTTGGGTCTTGTTATGCGAACGACACATCTCTCTGGACCCCCTTTTGGCTTAGAAAACCGACGCTGTTTGGTTTCATCATTCTGTTCACCGTCCTTTGGATTGCGCTTCTTGTCCTATGGCTCTTCGTGGAGCGTGATAATGGACTGGAAATTGTCCCAACTTCTAATAGCTATGTTTGGAGATTTTCCTCTGTTGCGGCTATGATTATTGTGGTTGGTCTTTGGCGCCAAGTGGACTGTCACTGCAAGGCTGTATACCCCTGGCATGAGATGCGTAAGGGCCTGGCAAGCGCAGAGAAAAGTATGGTCCTCGATTATGTTTCAGACTTTCAAGTGAACTCATTCTTGAAAGCGATAAAATCAGGTCATCATTCCGTTGCCGCTTCTGCCCTTGGATTTGTACTGCTAAAGGTGGCTCTGGTTTTTTCTACCGGACTTTTCGTATCGGCACCGACTACTCTGATAGAAACATCCTGTCCGCTCTCTATGACGACAAAGCTCGACGGACAAGATTGGGCGGCAAAGGCACTTGCAAGTGAGCAAGAATTCTTACGCTCTGTCACCCCAAACTCAATTTATGCTTTTTTCGGTGTATCGGAAGGTGGAGTGTCTGATCCCATTGGGTCAAAGGATGGCCTTGTTTTTCAGACATTTGATTTGTACAGAAGTCATCCATCAACGAGGCGTGTGACAAGCATGTCTACTGCCGTCGACGTCCTAGTTCCCCTCCCAAGCTGTGAGCTGACTAACACCGTAGTTCAACCGACGGTTACGCTCAATGAGTTTTCGAACGTGACTGCTGGCGGCATCATTCACCTGGATATAGGGTCGGCCACTTGTCACCTCGGGTTCAACAATTATACAAAAGTCTATGTGCGTATGAAGAACCCAAGAACGGAACTATGCGAGCCACGTGAATTGGTTGCTGAGATGCAGCAGGTCAATTGCACCAAGATAGGCGGACAGGGTTCGCTATCTATGCCATTTGATAACGAAAACGGTGATTTTCGTTGGCTACTCACCATTTCGGACATCCGTTACTCTCAAACTCTTGCACCCAGCTCTACTCCGGCTCTGAATGTTACACACTGGTCTAGGGATGTGAAGCGGGTAACTGCTACTTTGTGCAAACCACAATATACTATCGTGCGAGGGACCATGACTTATGGGAATTATGATTTAGGGGCACCTCCTCACATTGAACTTCAAAGCCCCGAGGAACGTCCAAGTATAGTGAATTTACAGAGAGTAACAAGTTCTGCACTGAACGGGGCAATTTTACAATCTCTAAGATCAGGGGCTCATATTTTCCGTCCTGTCAATCCCGAGCCTGAGACACTGTCTTCAAATGATGGCGCTAATACACTATTTCAATTGATGGTCAAAGCCTCGAAAGGGGAGCCGACGTTGGAGAAATTCCTTGACGGCGAAATCATGAACAAAGCATTCCAAAGAGTCTGCACTGGGATTGCGTCCCAATTTGCGCAACAAAATCTACTCATCCCAACATCTACGGACAGTACAGGAAGAGTTGTCTATATTGAGGACCGCCTGCATCTTGGAATCGTTTCACTGTGGATAATGGTGGCATGTTTCTCTAGTTTGTCGGTATTGACGGTCATTATACTGTTCACGGGCCCATCTGCAATTTCCCCCCGAGACCCGTGCTCTATCGCAGCGCAGGCTACGATTTATCGGAAGCAATGATCTTCAACCTCTTCTCCAGGACGCGGGTCACCTTTCAGATCATGGTATCAGAGACAGGCTTCGAAATTACACATTCAGAACGTCGACCTACCGATCGTTTAGGATCACCGCTCGTTACCGCTTGCGAGAAAGCATCACTTCAGTTGACGAACACGCTGTCGAAAGGAGCGGATTTTGGAAGCCACTGGCGGCAAGGAAGCCTATGTTTGCCCTCACGTATGTTATGCCGATTCTCGCTATTGCGGCGCTTGAGATCATGCAACATTTATCAGATCGCAACCAAGGATTGATGCCTGCACATACGGAAAAATGGAACTACCTTCCACAATACCTTTGTGCTCTTTTGGCCGTCGGCATTGCAACTCTATATAATAACCTGGACTTTACTATTGCCATGTTCACACCATTTGAAGCTCTTCGCAAAGGCAACGTGACAGCTAGGCGGAGCATCCTAACACATCAGATTGGAAAAGTTCCGATGGTTGCGCTTTGGGAAGCAGTCCGAGGGCACCATCTCGGTGTAATGTCCTCAATAACTGCAGCTTTTGTCGCAAGCTTCTTAGTTATGCTTGTTTCAGGCTCATGGAATATAGACATATCGGTCGTCCAGGTGCATCCTGTAGTTGCCTCCAGAGCGGACACTTGGGACATGACAATGACAAACTACAGCTCCAGTACTTGGAATGCCGGTTTAGTCTTTCGGCTCCTTCAGTATCACAATCTGACCGCCCCGCCGTGGACGTGGAATGGACTTGTATTGCCAAAAATACACGTTCATCCACTGAATACTCACTCTGAGTTCCAGGATCAGTACGAAGACGCGCCCAAGAATCCGATTACTTATATATTCACTCTTCCATCACTAAGACCCTCGCTAAATTGCAAACTTCTCACAGCAGACGATATCTTCATGAAAAGTTATTCCGGAAACGGCTCGAATCCAGAGATCAACCGAATAATTACCACCACAAGCGTGCGCCCAAAGCTGTCGCCTAGATGTCTTGCTGGTCTCCCTAGAAATGTAACTTCGATCGAGTTTAATCTTACCAATCCGGAAGTCGACGATTCTTCATCAGACGGAGGATACATTGGCTCTCTATTTGATCTGTATCTCCCACCGCAAAACACTGCTCACCATGTAGATATATGGGAAAGGCCAGATAATCCTTCTGGCTGCCCATCCATCGGCATCGTATTTGGTTACTTGCGCGCCAACCACACATCATCAGCCAATCTGACGGTGGCCATCTGCAACCAGGAAATCCAGGAAATCACCACCGAGGTTGGCTTCGCCCGAGATCCAAATTCAGGATTTATTGACGCGGCAAACCCGCCCAAATACAACGATACGGAACCGATAATCCCACTGGCCAACAGCACGGATGGGTTTTCTTCATTTTCCTTCCGCGTGCAGGAGTTTTTGGATACTCGCGGTAAAAGTACGTTGAAGCCCGGCCAGTCCTCCACCCCAGAGACATATGACAGCATATTCAATGATATTATATACGGACCTCATGGTAGCGTTTCTCCTGAGTCATTAATGGGCGCGGCGAATGCGAATAAACTCCTCGACCTCGTTAATAACTACTACAGAAACTACATGGCGCAGGTTATCAACCTTACCTGGCGCAAACCCATCAGGAGAAATAGTACCCTTGAATCAAAACCACGGCGGCAATCTACTGACGACGATGCAGATGACGATGGTTCCGCGTTCACCCCTCCACAAAACTTCACAGGCACGCTCCACAGCACAACACCACGTTTAAAACTCAACGCCGGCCCCAAACTCGCTCTCCAGCTCATGCTGGCCATAATAATCGCCCTAGGATCTCTAGCCGTGCTCAGGATGCGGCTACGTGAATCCCTCCCACATAACCCATGTTCTATCGCAGGGACGATGAGTCTGTTGGCTGGAAGTGAGCTGTGCGACAGTGGTGGTGGTGGCGGTGGTAGATTACTGCCGGCTGGGGCTGAGAGGATGGGGGATGCTCAATTGAGGAGTATGTTTGAGGGGCAGGGGCTATTGTTTGGGCTGGGGTGGTGGAAGTGGAAGTGGACGGATGAGAGGGGGGAGCATGTTAAGGAGAGGTTTGGGATTGATGTTGGGAGGGCGGGATGAATAGAACAAACAAACATGTACCCTTCCCTTCTCTTTAATCTTTTTGCTCCATTTTTTATTTTTTATTTTTTTATTTTTTTATTTGTCTTTTTTATTTTTATTACCAAAACCACTTTTCTTTTCGTTCTTTTTTGGCCTTCACCTCTTACATAGTGCCCCTGGGTGATATAAGTTGGAGTCAATCTGAGGGAATATGGGGCAATACCTTATATAAACGGTCTTAGGTGGGTAGTATAGGTTTGAGCACGCAAGAGCATGATGCTCCTGACCGCTGTCAATATCTAAAGATTCATATAATCTTATATATTATATAAAGTATGAAACAGGCCGATGCCCTATTAATAGACCTATCTAATCTTGAAAATCTCCCCCTGTTCTAGCTACAGAATACGCCAACGTAGCATTATTAAGAGAAAAGCTTGCACATTCACTTCCATACCCCTTTCGTTCCTGAAGAGAAGTTTTCTTCTTCCTTTCATTCTTGGCCTTGCCTAGGTAAGTTATGTATAGCGAAAGAACATATTGCTACGCCATGTGCGTCCATGGGGAATGTTAATGAACGCATAGTATGTACGTGAACCAGCGGCTCTAACCGATATCAAATTGCTATGAGTAATTGAGAAGAGGGGGGGAATATAAAGAGCGAATGTAGATGTTCAGGAATCCAACAAAGCCAAAGGGGCCCGAAGAAGGACGTAAAGAAAACGAATACTTCTTTTTCATTTTGGTATCACGATCATCAGGCCTATGCATTGTGTTTAGCTATCTATTATGCCAAGGGCGAGCGACATGGTGAAATGTTTTTTACTTGGGTGAGCAGAAGGGGCCCAGATCTTTGCAGGGGATAGAAGAACAAAACGTCTAGACGTCGTCTCTCGTGAGCAAATATACGGACTGTCTATCGTGTATGTGTTGTTCAATAGCATGAAGAACAGTACAGATAGGGACATAATTTCATAGGAAGAGAATCAAATGCGTGACAAAGAAGAAAGAAACCCGAAAAGGAAATAGAACATTAAAAAAAAAGCTCGCAAATTTCGCTCCAGACGACCAATGCCTTCAGGTGATCTCGATATTCCCTCGTAAATTCATTGCTGGGACATAAAAACAGAAAAGGGGAAAAAAAATGATGCTATGACAGATGAAATTGGGCGCGGAATGAAACAGGGGGGAAATTGGTAGCCAAAGCGCGATTTGTGGTTTCCTTGCCGTGGATCACAACGCCTCGATCTCCGCGATGCACTTTTCGAGTTCAGACCAATGTCTCATCACGACCTTTGCACCCAGATCAAGCAGGGTCTTCGCAACTTCCTCCTGCTTCTCCTTTCCGTGGTAGCAGCCCACGTAGGCGATGACGGGGATTTCAGAGCGAATGGCGCTCAGAGCACCACTTTTGCTGTCCTCGATGGCAACGCACTCGCCAGGAGTCTTATTGAGAACCTTGAGAGAATGCAGGTAAATCGCAGGGTCAGGCTTGGTGGTTGGGACGGGGAGAGAGGTAGCCGCGCTGAAGACATGGTCTGAGTTGAAGAAACGTTCCTGGTCGACTTTCTTGATAGAAGCCATCACGCGTCGGAGAGCAGAGGACGAAACGACAGCCAGGTTGTATTTTTTTGAAGCGTGTAGCTTGACTAATTCCTCCGTGGCACCTTCACAGGGCTGTGCCTTGGCCTCTAGCTTCGCGATGACGCGGTTCTCCTCCTCCTTGACATATGCTTCGAGCTCGTCTTGCGAGAGGTCGAAGTTGAATTTGGCCTTCAAAGTCTGCATCATGCCGCGGAAGTTCTGACCAACGAAGTCGGTGATGAGCTGGGAACCGGTGTAGCGGTCAGGAATGCCATGTTTTTCGAGGATCTCGTTGGCGATGTCTGCACATGCTTCGAAAGCGAGTTCCTCCGAGAGAACAAGCGTGTTGTCGCAGTCAAACAGAATGGTTGTGATCTAAAACACGGGCCAAAGTTAGCATCAATAAACAACTCACACTGGTCTGCACAAAATTGCGAAACAAAGGGCGACGGTTCCATCATTACGCATTGCATAGTATGATGGGGAAAGGGGGTTAGGATCGAACAGCAATTGGTAGGAAAGCTTACCTTAGGCATTTTAGCGGTAGTGGGGATAGGTTTATTATAAACGGAGGTTCTCTATTGGAATGCAAAATGGAACTTAGGTGTAGGTGGTGAGCGCAGTGGTGGCTGTTCAGTATCTCAGGAGTTGAAGGAGGGGGAACAGAGGTTGTGGTGGGGGTGGGTGGAGATATTTATACAACAACGGAGCAACCAAGAGAGAGGAGCAACAGCAGGAGCGGCAGCCGCAGACAACAGCGAATTGCACGGCATTGAGAAAGGAAACTAGTAATTATGGAGCAACCAAACTCATCTGTCGCGCCCAGGACCGTGATTTACTGGCGGTTCTTACATTCCTCAGGCAAGGTGGCTTGTGGATCTCTTACTTTTGGCCTAGATCTGAGGCCACCACCAACGTCACATTTTGTACCTAGCTAGGTGGAGGCAAAGCGGAAGCTATTAATGTGATGAGGGGCAAACTTTTATTCAAATATCATATCCTAACACCTAGGTATGGGGTAGAACCTGCGATGATACTACATGCATCTTCCTGAGTCGTGTCTGCCTACGCGAACATTCGCTGACTTCGTGCGGTGGCTCACAGCATATAACTACGAGACACAAAACTGACCTTGGAGCAATTAAGGGCTGTTTCCTGCCTGAACAAAGAAAAATAAAGGGGGAAAGTAAAAAGAGAAAAAAAGAATAGCCCCTCCATTAGCTGCTTCGTAAAAAAAAAGTTAACGAGCTATTCTCACTGGTTCCGGCCCAATCCAACGCCACTACCGGCAACTCCTGGTACAGTAATGCATTCAATGCGAAACGATTCGTAGCCGCCCTCGGTGAGGACATTTAGCACAAGCTATATCCATGGGATGCAGCGAGCCCAATGATACCAGGCACAACCTACTATCGGTGGCTGGTTGGATCCACCAAGCGGCGGGACAGAGTACCGAGTTTCACGACCCCTCATTTTCTCCTGCTCTCTTTTCCATCTCATCCAGCTACTCCTTTGCTGGGAGAAAAGAAAGCGGAAGATGAGCATGTCGGCCTGGGGGATGGCCGATGCTAAAAAGGAGTCAAAGCCAATTGCAACGGGCGGTGAGAACGGATGTAATTTTGATATGGCCTCATCAAGGAACGGGGAAGTTTTTTCCGTCTCAGGCCGCACTCGGCGATAATTTGGCGTCACCACTTGTTTTTCTTCTTCTTTTGTCACCTATGTACTCAAGGCCGACAACACAAGCAGAAGACGGACGCAGCAGGAAGCACGGTACCCCTACACAGCCGGGATGACAAAGCGCATGCATACGTAAATGGGTTATGGATTCCAGAAATGCGACTGCTACCCAATATGGGATTACATTACAATTTTTGCAGACGGTGTCTCGAATTGGCTGTCAAAAACAATTCCTTTGGCTCCAGCTATCCAACAGCTCCTACTACTGGAGGCGAGTCATCTCCCAAGTTATCAACGAGGCTCTGCATAATAAATTACACCGCCGTGCGTCATCTACGGAAAGGTACCCAACATTCGGGTACATGGAGCAGGAGCACTGTCGTCCGCGCTGTAAAATCTCGCAAACCCGGCGCTCGATGATTTTCCAGGTATCATCACTATGTATTTCATCACTGATTGCGGTTGTTCCTTAAAGTACCACAACCAATTGGGTATAAGAGAGGTACCTGCTGGTCAGGTATTTTCCCATACTCTCTTGGTGTGACGGTACTTTCCCAACATGGCTTCCAGGGTGGGTGGCCAAGGCGCCGAGGCACGAAAAGCATGACGTCATTGCCGCATATTACCACGTGACTTCAGCTCCCCTCCCCCTCCTGAAGTCGCGCCTTTCCACACCCAATTCGCAACTGCGTTTTCAATTGTGATGATTTCTTTCTCCTACCCATCACTATATCGTTTAGCTACTCAAGGACTGCTCAACTATGCTCCAGAGAAACATTTTTTCCCGTCCGCTACATGGCTCAAGGGCAGTTAAATCTCCCTGGCTGGTTAAACGAGCACAGGCTTACTTGACTTGAGTCAGACGGAAAGATCCAGCTAAAGTTAACCGCAACTTCGAGAGATATTTTGGCTGTTATCGTGTATCCACGGTCTGGTCATGCAAAGTAACCTATTCGTGTATCTAGGAATTGATTTTTTGACCGCCAACCCATTCCTGTCGGGAGTTCTACTACTAATTAACTAGAAAGGAATCATACGTTGGCAGAGAAGTCTGGCCGGGAAACGAGGAACGTAGTCATGCATGCCAGATAGCTTTCTGTGTTCGTTTGACTCCTCATACTTACCCGGGGCCCCAGCTTATCAGGAGTCAGGTAACCGACCAGACCAGCGTTGCTACGGAGATTGCTTTGCATATTCGGTTTTTCGTTCGTGTGGTTATCCTGAAATCACCGTCAACTGCGCCATATACTGATGAGAGAAGAACATCTACTATCGCTGCTTAAGAACGAAATGACCAGAGACGCTTTGAATTGGTTGCAGCCATACGATTTTGGTTACGGAGAGCTGGACAATCACCTAGAAATTCTCTGCTATTAACGCTTTCATGTTCTGTGCGTTTCTCTCTAGGGAGGACAAAAGAGTTAAAATACATAGCGGACGCTTCTTCACTTTGGGAGGGCCCTTCGCTCCCGCTAGCTGAACTATCCTGGGATGGGCAGTACGAAACTCTGCCCTAACAGCATATAATTACATTGCCAAAGTGAATGATTGCGAAATTCGAGGTTTGTTAGGAAATTTGCACATTCATTGCATCATTTTAATATGTATCAATTCATTATATATTAACTAGCTCCGAAGACGCCGAATTCGGTTCTGGATCACGGAAATTTATCTTACATTCAGGGAGTCTCTTGTTCATTTCTCCAGAATTCCTTGTCAACAAGATGTCCATTAGGCCCATACCCTTCCCTGCTTAAGTGGAAATCGATTAGCATTTAGCCAAAGCATGTTTTCAAGCGCAGATATGAGGAAACAACGGGTTCCTTACCAGCGCCAATACTTCCTATCCCGTCTGTTTAACCTAGCTTTCCATAACGGCTTATGCAATGGCCTCATATCTGCCCTCGAATTGCCAAGGGGGGTCGTCGTCCAACTTTCTCGCTCACTCAAAATATTTTCGGCATTGTTTTCTAATGTCCTGGGAAGCATAACTCCTTCGATATCACCGTGCGGAATACCAACAGTGAAGTTCAGGTGCATTGTAGCGATACGATCGGACCATTGAGTTCTAAAATCCGGCAAGTTGGGGATCGAAAGCTGTGACAGGCAATATGAGTCATTAGGGTCTTTCAATTTACCCAAATTTCGCATGATTGACACTCAATTACCTTAACAGACGTTCGGAAGCTTATATTCTTTCCAAACCGGGAAGGAAGGGCGAATCAAGATCGGAAATCTTCGGTCGCCGTTGCCGTTAACAGATACGAAGGCAAGCGCTCTGGACACTTAATAGGAAGGTCCGGGAACCTTGTCTGGCAGGTTTACGGTAGGCTTCGCTTTACTTGAACATATTGTTGCCAGCGGGAGCGTCTGAAGTAGTCCAAACATGGACTCATGAAAGGTGAGTCTCATATATTACATGTATGAAGGTCGATAAAGTTCCTTTCAAGAGGCTGCTACGGTTGGGCGCTGTGCTGCTGGTGTGTTCCTCGATCTTCACCTATGCAATTTTCGTTCAGATGACACCTGGGGAGTGGCAAGGACAGGATGACCTTAAATGGTGTGATTTCATGACCGAGTTATCCAATACTTGCGATCCACCCATAGTGCTAACAATCTTGATATAGCTTTGGGTTAGGGCATGGAGGAAGGGGCAGGGAGAAGGCTTCTTGGGGAAGGCTGAAGACTGATTTTCAACAGATAGAGCAAACCTGCAGCACATGCACATTTATGCACATTTACATACATGCGTAAGCACACACAAAACTCACGTGTGCCTAACCTAACTCTAAGCTCTGTTAGCGAAACCAAGCCCAGAAGGACCACTACGTCCACGGCAAATAGAATGCATTTTCCCAACTTTCTTGTCCATGCAGATTCAATTCCATCGAGCTCTATCTCAAACAGCAGAATCTTCTGATTTTTGCCCCAGGAACAGATATCACACGCCACCTGTACCCCAAGTAAGCTCGTGCCGTTGGCACGCATTAACCCCCGGGTGGTGCAAGTCAGAGAGCTCCATCACCTTCCTTACTATCAGCGGCCAGATGGCTCCACAACGGCTATACCTAACTCCATCGCGTTTGACTAGATCAGGACAGCGGAAATCGACCGTAACTCCATTTTTCTCGGGAGCTCTCCGCGCAACGCAATAGAAATTACAGCCCGAATAAACTCTCTTGAGGAAATAGGAACTATGATGAAAAACAAAAGAAACCGATTTTTTAGTTTGCCTCTGATTTTAAAATCCAAAGAAGGAAAACCTAGGGGCGAGACCTCGGGACCGGCGTCGGTTTGCCGGTCCTAGTTAGCCGAGCGAATAACTTAACTTAAAAAGTCTCGCTAACTTCGGCAATCGGAGCAGTGGGAAATTGGCTGGTTTGGGCAGTGTCAGGGAGGTGTTGGATCCGTTGGAAGAAAAGCGAGAGTGATACGGCAACTTTCCCTTGTCTACTGTATTACTGGAGAAATCAAAGCACTCAGAAATTAACTTTGTTGGTCGATTTATTCGAGGAGTGTGGGTGGCAAGAGTTTGACTCTTCCATCACACTGTGATTTCATCGTTCTATTAATTATCTTTTTAATGAGGACATAATGTCCTTCGAACGAAATATGTTATCAATCATCCAATCTCGAAGGAAATTGGGATTGGACTTTTCCAGATATATACGCTGCGTAGGTTCCATTTAAATCAAAGGTTAAGTTAAGCAGAAAGACAGCTAGTTATTTGATTGGTCGCCTCAGACTTCGCTGGTTTGACCAAATAGAAAAGATGATCAGCAATATCAAATTGCTCAGCCAAACAACACCTATGAATAAGAATCTATATACAAGTCCTCAACATGGCCAATTCAAACTCCTATCCTACTTCCATATCCTCCCTCCATTTTCCATCTACTGCCCATCAGAGCATCTCCCAAGTCCTTTCCTCACTTCGCAAATCTGCTCTGTCACTCACCAACAGACTTCGCTCAATCGAGGCAGATTCAGAATTTGCCCAACAGGTTGCGGACTACTATGAGCTGCCGCTAGTCGCCAACGAAAGATGTGGTAGCTGGTATATCCCCACAGACAGAAAAGCCGGAAGTGCATATTTCAAGAGTACCGATGGCCATGAGGGGCAGTGGGATTTCAGTCTGCGCAGGCTCAATTTGCAGTTACTGGATATTTTGAAGAAGAATCGAGGGTAAGCTCAGCCCAATAGATGCTCAATCTAACTCTTTCTACATTCCAACCCGGCTTTGATAATTTGGTTTGTTAACTTTTGGTTCATTAGATGTGTTATCGTGGATTCTACCCGGAGAGGGAAATGTATGTATAACTGCCCTATGGGATAGGTAGTTTCACACGCTTCCAAACAACAGAAGTAACTGCCTCCCTTCCTAATCCTATATATCTAATGCCACATTTCTGTACCCAGCTATGCCCGATGCGCTGTCCAAGACAGTTCCCATATGGGCCGCTGTCATGAATAGGGCACTATTTCCCGATAATAAAGCATTTCACGACGTCCAGTTCCCGCAAAAGTTTTTAGGTGCATCCGAAGAGTCACAGATTGAAAAGAGGATAGATGTTTTTGTTGTTGCACTAAATGTAAATCCCAATGTCAAACCTTGTTTCTTGCATTCGATGAGAAATCAATGTCCACTAACATCAATTAAAGTCCCTCAAACTCAACATGCAAGAACTGAAAACACGCCTCGATAAGCCAATAAGGCTTGCCTGGGCCACGAGAGAATTCTTTTGGCCTGACTACCTCGAGGAAGAAACGGATGATTTCCATCTGGTGGTTCTGTGCTCGGCCTCGAAACGTGTCCATGGTGCGGAGATGTCTGAGGGTGGCTACATCCAGGGAGCTGGAGACGATAGCGAGGCATGGTCCTATGGCCTTACTCCGACAGTCTTTTGGGAAAATAAATCTGCTCTGTTTGCTACAGATGAAGAAGATTTGCCCGGGTTGATCAAGGAATTAATTGAGAAACATCATCGTGAGATGAGGGAAGGAGATGCTGCATTAATCAAGCCCACAAATAATATCTATATTGGAAGGGCCGACCGAAAGTGTGGCTCCGAAGCCACCGGCAGAGGAATAAACAAGGAGAAACTGTTCGATTTACGGATTAACTGCAATGATCCAGACGCAGAAGGGGATAAAGATACATCGTTAACTGGGACTGCAACCGAGGAAGATCGAAAAACACTGAATCTTGGTTGCCCTCCAGGGAAGCTTGGGAGTCGGCACCTAAGAAAGGTTCTCAGCAAGGTTGAGCAGTTTGTTACTTTGCATTTGTCTCGTAATCCTTCACAGTCATTGCTCGTGACGTGTGCTAATGGCAAGGACTTATCCGCCGGGACAATTCTCATGATAATTTGCTTGTTTTACGATGAAAAAGGTAAGTTACCTACACTGTGTCATCAGCGTCATCAGCGTGTATTGCAGTGCTAATAGAATTATGTAGGGAACTTTGAAGGAACCCAATGGGATACTCTGATTAACAAAGAATACATTCGGCAGCGTCTCGCCTGGATAATATCGTCAAAAGACGATGTGAATCCCTCACGCTCAACCTTGCAGTCTGTTAACTCCTTTCTCATGGAGATACCTTGACCCAGAAGCCTCGTATTTAAAGAGTCGCATATCAGCCGCTTTTCCGTAAAAAAGCCCGCATTAGCAGCATATACAAACTGAAGCAACATCACATTTACGTTATCAGAAACAATAAATGAAGTCAAGTTATCATTCTCGATGCCTACACAATTGCGCCTTTATGCTCCTTACCCAGCGTGCTCAGAGTAGCCATATCTCTATCGCGATGGAGAGCGTCAATGCTGTCTGACTCTGAACTGGATTGCCACTCAAGAGCAACAGCGCAAATCCTTTTCACGGATAATTTATTGGCACCTGTTCCGGCCATTTGCTGTACTTTTCTTGATCCCAATTAGAGACCAGTTAGTGCCGTGGTAACTCCCGACGGGCGATAAGCATGGTTCAAGTAGGATGCCTTACTCTAGCTATTGGCATCGGCTATTTTTTGCTACTAACATGAGATGTTACCAACAACGGAAGATTGACTCGTCGCAAAACGTGAAGCGTTCCAAGTGATAATGCACATCTGGCCCCCATCTGGGGGACTCATTCTTCACGCTAATTAACCTTGGAGCGGTTAATTTATGTCCCCGGCGAAATTTAAACGGCATAAAATGCCCGGTGTCAATCGCACAGCCAAATTATAAAATCCCAGTCTTTCCTTCGCTTATGTGGAATTTTACATAATGGAGGTAATGCCTAATTGAAGATGGGTGCAAGTTATCACAAACAGCTGTTGTTGAGGCCCAGATTTGGCCACCTGCAGAGAGGCGATTTATCCCATCCAATGCGGCTAGAATATGTTTACATGATTATATGATATGTTGTATACGTGGATGCTTGTTTCGGGGCGCGCATCACGCGTCAGCTACCTGAACAAAACAACATCTCATAGCATGTTTCGGATTGTCCCATCGTCCGCAGACACACTCTCTACGAGTTTAAAAAGGTAAGGATTGATGTCAGTCCGAAATCGGGGGAGGGGACTGCTTACCAGCTTAAAATCCATAGCTTCTACATTACCTCAAAGTTCACGGATTTCACCGTCCAAGTGGCGGAAGAAGAATTCAAGGTTCACAAACTCATCATCTGCGGTCAATCCGAGTTCTTCTCCAGGATGTTTAATACAGAGTGGAAAGTGCGTTTTCCCCCTAGTTGATGTTTACCGCCGCTGAGTTTTGACTGATGAGTGCGTTGGAATTACCAGGAAACGGAAGAGGACGGTGTAAAGCTAGATGATGAGCCAGAACGATCGAAGCCATAATCTGTTTCATGTATGGTTTTGATTATGCTAATATCTATCATGGCCTCATCTCGCCAAGGCGCTTCTTCACAAAACTGTACGCTGCTGCAGAGTTTTACGGCATTCCGGTGCTTAAGGTCCAAGCGAAGACGAAGTTTGAGGCCGCTTCGCGAACTTGCTAGGACAGGGATGACTTCCCTGCTGTTATCAAGGAGGTCTATACAACTATCCTTCCTCCCGACCGGGCATTGCGCTGCATACTCGTGAAGACTGCTACAAATCATATGAAGCTGCTACTGCAGAAGGATGGGTTCCTGCGCGCTATCGAGGGGTGCGGAGGTTTCGCAACAGATGTCATCCGATTCATGGCGGACAACCAAACCCCTGAGAAAAAGTATGTCCATGCCTTGCCTATACGATGCAGCGGGAAGCGAGATTACCTCCCAGCATCAACATACCTTCCTTTCGTAAGGACCATGGGTCTCGCTCGTTCTTTGGCAATTAAGGAGCTTGCCCGCAATTAAAACTGGTCAGCGTTTTCAACATGTTTGCTAGCTAAATTGGTAGCAAACTCGAAGATGACGATTAAAGTCTTTGGTTGTTGCTTTTGATTTTTTTTTCCCCCCTTTTTGTTCTTTACTTTTCAATATACGTACCCCATTCATGTACCTACTCTTGACCAGGAGAGTTTTGATACTGTCATTGGACCCTTTATATATAGTTCATATAGTTATGAGAATGGAGTAGAGGGAGCGAACCTGTCTTACAAAACTTTACCACCATATCATACAACAAGCATTCCCCAATATCACCAAACCAATCTCTTAGCACAAACCTCCTTCAAAGAGTAAAACGCACAAAATAAGCAAAAATTTCAGCCCTGCCACTTCACCTTCCCTTCCCTCAACACCTTTAGCACGCCCAACGGCACAACACCTTTTTCCACAACCGCTAGCCCGCCATATCGCTCTGCCATCTCTTTGCAATAAAACTCCGCCACCCACTTCCAGTACATAGTCATATGATCCCAATCGGAGGAAATGGGAGGTAGCTTCTGGTCCTGCGAATTCCCCAATCGAGACTGCTCGCTCATCAGCTCTGGCGTCCGATTGACGGAAATCTGATCCTGGCAAAGGAGCAGTTCCTGGTACGCAAACACCAGGTGTTTGCTGGTAACTTCGATGTGTCGGTTGAATTCCTCCAGCGACATGAACTTTTCGGGTGCCTGGTACGATGACGGCGAGGAGGAGCTGTCGCGGCTACCTCCATGACGACGACGATAGGTGTTTAGAACAAAGTTGCCAGTGTGGTCAGGTCCACGTTTTTCGAAACGTTCCTTTGCTGCTGAATATTCTTTTTCTTGTTCGATGAAGACTTTCTCCAGAATTCTTTCCGGTGTCTTTCTCATATTTTCGCGAATGGCGAGGAAGGGGATCAGTGGGTTACTGAGGCCCAAACCTCCAAGCTCCACGGGGAAATAGAAAACACCACTGGGGAGATTTTGAACGTTGAATCGCTCGGCAATAACGAGTCTGAGATAATCTATCGCGTTGCGGACAGGGGCGGAAGAAGAGTATTGGTTGCTGGGCGACGTGAAGAGATCATGCTCGATACGTTGCAGGGTGGATACTGCCATTTCGATGTGCTCGCGCCCAAAACACATGGCGGGTTTTCCAAAATTGTTAACAAAGAAGCGAGCAAAATAGCTGTTCCATGCTTTTATCCAGCTAAAAACGCTTTTGCAAGCGTCCAGTTGGTGTTTGAGCTCCTTGATGTGCTCATCTACCTGTGACTGGTCGATGACGAATCGCCCGGCCTCCTCGTCAAGCTTGAGAAATCCCCAGCGCACATCGCCTACGGGAAGGGCATCCCAATCAATATTCGACTCTGAGGAAGAGATGGACATGTTATCAGCATGACCCCCGTCCTCATCTTCGCTTTCGGAGGAGCTCGTTTCCTGACGTAAAAATGGAGGCTTCTTTCCGAATAGTCGGGCCGTCCCCGTTTTCTCCTCGTTGAATTCAATTCCCATGACCTTGCTGAACTCAGTCATAGCCGCCCAAGCACGAACACATAATTGCTCCGGGCCCCAGAACCAGAAGTCGTCATGAAGGCGATAAAGGAAGGCGCCGTCTGCGGATTTTGACACGGAGTAATCCATGCAGAACAGCAGCGATTCTCCAAGGACGTCGCTTAAAGCGTGAGACACTGGAACACCTCGTCTTCTAATGCGGGCTGGAGCATCAGGCCCGTCATCCACAAATTTCAGCGGTGCTTCGAGAAATCTCCGAAAGAAATCGAGCCAGACCTGAGGCACATGGAAGAATTTCATTACAGTAAGCAAAGTTGCATGCGGTAGAGACGGCCCAAACCATCTAAAGTCAGACCGTAATACTGTTACTTGCCCATGTAACGTAGTGGCTACGCGGGCTTCTGTAATGAGGAGATGAAGCAAGGAATGCTTTCGGTCAAGGGGTGAACTAGAAGTAGCAAGGTCGCTCTCTTCGGAATTATACGTAGTCGTCTGCATTTCGTTAGACGGAAGCTGGCTCATGAAGTAAGATTCCTCGAAAGTGTCTCTTCTAGTCTTATATAGATTCACTTGAAGACCGCCGTCTTCTTTGGGATCCTCGTGGAGAAAGTATTGCCGCCTCTCTAGGTCGCGCTTCGGAATAGGGGGCGTATTTCGCTTCCACGCATGTGAATTAAAAAACCTTCCAAATATTGACTTGAACTTGGCCCCCCACTTTACTCCAATGTATTGTAACAAGAGTGCATCAAGAACTTCTTCATCCATGAACACGCGGTACTTGCCATTCAGCTGTCGTCGCATCTCAACTGGGATAGCTTCGCTACCCCATTTCCATGTATCGAGCTGAGTAAGACGCATGTTCAATACGTCTGCAACTTCTTGAGCGACGTCCTCATTCTCGAGAAATCCTTTGAGAATTCTGACCTTATCAGGGGAGAAAATATCACTAGAAATCACACCATTTGTAACCCATTTCAGGGTGCTCGGAGTGAAAGCCTTCTGGTCTGCAAGCATATCCTTCGAAAAAGTCTTCACTGAATCCCGTAGATCTTTGAGAGCCTGCTGGGATAGCCTTGTTTGCTTGAAGAGCTGCTCAAGGTAACGTTCAACAGCAGCCGTGTCAGTTTGAGCCGGCTCAAACACTAATGCCTCCCATTGGGTTCGCTGCTCGTGCATCCCCTCCCTCCCAACAGGTTCGAACGAGCCTTCGATTCCCTCTTCTGCACCCGGGTCGTTTGGATTCGCGAGCCACTCTGTGACCAACTGACTGAAGAACAAGGCGTGTTCATGTCTAACGCTCCGAAGATCCAGCTCTCGCTTCAGCTCTAGTTCCCACGTGGATAGCATCTCGCTCGATATCGACGAGTCATATTTACTTTGAAACAGGAACCGTCTAATGTTCCGATACCGACTCCTGGATGTCGGGTCCCAGGGGGAGTCGTTCCAATCAAGTTCTGCGTCATCTTTATCGGTTGTATCCAAGCCATCACCGGGAAACCCTTGGATCTTCGTCACTCCTTCGAGCAAAATCCTCACCTTCTCACTTAGTTCCGGCTGCCGATTTGCTTCGTTGAGAAGTTCCGCCTTGCGGGTTTCGAATAGAGCACGCTGCTTTTTGAGTTCGGTGATTTTCGTAGCAGTAATCGATTGTAAAGCTTGGGGAAGGGCGGCGGTGATGGCCATCTTTTTAGTCGTTGGTTTTTCTTGGCCGGTGTGGATTCTTCGTACCTGGATGATAGACTTCTGGCAAGGCGAAGAGGGCGGAACCAGACGAGGCAAAAGCGGGTAGTGATAAGCGACACGACGAGTCCTCAAAACCTGTCGGATTTTGAAAGCGTTCAACATCGAATTGGATCCCACGAAACGGAAGAGAAAAAAAAGGGGGGGTGTATATCTCGAGGGCGCTTGAACAGCTTTTTATGTCGGCCTGGCCAACGTGATCAGCGTGGGCCACTATTGAGAGGTGGTGGTGATATTTTCATGAAACGCAAATCTTTTGACTCAACTGCTTGGCGGAACATGCTTGCATTGTCGGCGTCCGCAAATGGAACTGGCTGCGAATTTTATGCCACACATGTCTAATTTATGCACGTTGAATCTCAGTCTAGCTATTTAAAGTATCTATGTCCGATCAAGGGCCGTTGAGGCGTTTGTATGGAGTGATACAATTAAGTATTTCTTGTTTCAATATAGTTAGTTAGCTTACAATCCAAGTTCGAGGCATCAATTCGATAGTGAGTCATGTTCACATTGCAGAACGACAAAATAACAGCTTTGACAGATTGGCGAATAGATTCTAGATGATCTCAGTATGAGAGCTCTCCATGTCGAAACATCACAGCATATTTATTGTTCGGCATCGCGCGCGTTGAGAAGAGTAGTGCGGCTCTTTGGCCGGAGGTAACATGTTAGTTATTTAAATAATAGTGTTCCTCTGATTTCACCATCGATCAATCAATCATTACCCCGCCATGTGAATGTGAAGGTCAATGCAATGCAACAGCAGAATTGTATAGGCAGCCATTAGTTATTCATGCCATCGAAGCAGAACTCGGCTCTCTAGTTACGAACTGTATAGCTCCCAGCACTTTGTCTGCGAACTCCCCATCCAAAACTCCACATTGTTTCCAGACAACAGCGATCTCACTACTTGTTTGCTAACGTTATCCCCATTACAGATATTTTCGCTATACGTGGGCAGACGAGCTTCAAATCCTTTCTCCACAGAACCTTTGCCTCGCTTCGCCTGGCGCCGCAGGTGAATTGCGCCCACAACTGCAGGAAAGCCGTCCAGCAGCGCTGCCTGTTGCAGGAGGACCCTCCCCTCGCCATTATCATACCAAGGCTGGAGCAGAGCCGCAGATGGAAGACAATTTTGTTCCCGCTGTCTTTGTCTTTTGTTAAGACTGAGATGCGGAAACGCGGAGAGAGAGGATCCCGTATCCTAGCAGGCGGCTCCATTGGGTAGTACATCCTCTCACATTCACAGAGTAGTCGCGGCCGATCCATCGGTAATCTTCATCAGGCTAAATTCAATATTGACATCTACCAAGGTACTTACATTGATACGCAGGATCCGGTGCGGAAGCGTGAAGAATTAAGCATGAATCCCAAAATATTCCCCCTGGGCGGGGCCGAACAGCTGATATAGAGTCAGTCACACTGACCGTCAATTTCAGCATCTGTCTGTTGATTCTGTTCCTCTCGCAAGTTGAGACAAAGAAGCGTATTACCCTGGTTCATCTGCCTGCCTGCTAGGTCGGAATTTAAGTTTTGGCCTGCTACACTCCTCGTACACCTGGGATGATGCGGGAGTCATTTATGCGGGTGTCTTTCCGAGATTGAATTAGCGTAGTCGAGCTGTATTCCAGCGGTTTGGGAGGATTGAGGCGAGCGTTGGTTAGCCACTTTGAGCGAGTTTCCTTACGGTTGCTGGATAGGGTACCCTACGACAGAATAAAGGATTGTAGGGTGACATGGTGGTTTGCTGGGGTGGATATGGTGGTGGTGTATGTTATAATAGTAAATCGGATGGAGGAATATATGTTTAACATACGCATCTTGAAATCAAAATGGGGATTTTTAATCGATCAGTTTCTCAAGGCAAGTTTGAGATGGCACGATGTGCTTCAAAACAAGGAAGATTCGGTGCTATTTAAAAAGACGTTTAGTTATATAGGTCAATTGCCTGGGGTGCTGTCGACATTAAATGAAAGCGGTAGATAATATAAGAGAGAAGAGGGAGTGGGAGAAGAAAAAAAGAATACAACTGAAGAAAAAACGCAGATATCCATCCCCCAGTGGAATTACCTAAAAAACTCATTACTCATAGACCCCACACCTCTATTATCACGCCCATTAGAAATTCCCCCCAACCCCTTTCACATCAACCCGCCCTCGTCCACTTTTCACATCAATATCCGGATCTTCATCCACAGGCGACGCCGGAGATCTTGACTGCGACTCCTCGTCAATACTAAGAGCTTCTCCTTGGTTATACGCCACAGACAGATTCGTGACATCGCCATCCCTCTCATTCCACGTCTTGCTCGTCGCTGGGATTGGCCAAATCCTCGTAAGGATATAATACATCCCAAAGGAAACGAAAAAGCCGCAGAAGAAATTTAGATTGTAGAAATAGGTGGCTCCGACGGGCACCGCGATGCCAACAGCGCCGACGAAGCCGACGATGTTGATGAGGATCCCGGAAAAGTAGGACGCGTAAGCGTGCCAGGAGAAGCCAAAGACGTAGTAATAGGGGCTACACTTGCGGGCGCTATAGAGCTCTTTCACTTCGATGTAACCCTTGCGAACCAGATAGTAGTCGCAGATCATTGGGCCTGCAATGGAGGAAAGGAAGACGGAGTAGGCGGAAAGGTATGTGGTAAAGCTGTTTGAGCTGGAGAGTAGATGCCACTGTGGAACATGTGTATATTTGTTAGTAAGGAGTAAAGTAATGGTATGGCAGTGCAGATGGTGTGGTGGAAAGACGTACGGGACACATAGCGAAGCCAACAGTTGCACAGATATACCCGCCCCGGCGAATGCTAAGGAACCGGGGGAACAGAGCGGTCATATCGGTTCCCGCCGATATCGAGTTGGCCGCAATATTTGTTCCCAGCTGTGCTAGGGCAAAGGCGCTGGAGATGACAAAGACACCAAATCTTTCTCCTTTGCTCGCACCGTCAAGAAATCTACCTAGAAGATCAAGTGGGTTCCAGATAGGCTCTTCATAAATCACGCCTGACGAGGATGACACGATAATCCCAATGAATGATGTGATTGCAAAACTGATTGGTATCGTGAATAGCTGAGAGTACAAGGCATCCTTTGGTTTCCTGGCAACCCTTGAAAAGTCGAGCGAGTTGACGATAAGCGTAGCGAAGTTGGCGATTGAAGACATCACTCCCTTTATCACCGCCCAGCCCAATTTGCTGCCTTGGACAGTGTGCTGTTGCTCAACAACAGGGCCAAGTCCACCTGCACGGTGGACGGACCAGGCGAGGAAAACCATGCCAGCCATTGGCGCGTAGTAAGATTTGACAGTGAACAGATGGCGGATCTTATGCACCGGAAACCAGATGGCGGGAAGGCTGCAGAGTGAAAACAGAAAGAAGCTCAAGAAGTCTCTAGTGGTTGTTCCCGAGCTAGCTGGCATGCTGTTTGGCAAGTCCTTATAGCTGGACCATATGGATCTAATCATCAGTGTAACACATTGGCCTTATCCAAGGGCGTTCATATAGCATTTATATTAGTCTCCGGTAAAAACCTAAGATTCCAACGCCCTCTACGCATTAAAACAAAGGGCAACATACCTCCAAGCCACGACTGCACACCATACCAGATACATGCCATGGCTGCACGGTTAAAGACAGGCCACATGGAGCCCCATATCCCAAACGATGCCCTGATACCCACTGGGAAGGATATGTGATATACTGCGCCAATTCGCGCGCTCAGGCACAGAACCACGGCAGCAATGAAGTATCCAAACCACACGCAAATCCACGACTGCCACCACGACAAACCTTCGACGATCATCGCGGACGAGATCATCCATGTGTTCTGGGATTAAAAAATCGGTTCAGCATACTCCGCGAGTTCTCACAGGAGATTTCTCATGAAAATGGTTCGCGGTTGTTTTGACCCACGATATTGAAGGAGTCCGCGATCCAGAAGCCAACATAGTTCCAAGGACCCCATCGTCGATGCTCCGGTTTAACTACATCATGGAAGCGTCAGAAAGGTTAATGTCGTCGGAAACGGTGAACTCTTTCTTGGCCTAGTAACGGCAACTAAGCTCACGTACCTGGTTTCAAATCATCGTTCACCAGCATGAGCTGTCCGGTAGACAAGCCAGCCTCATTTCCAACCTCCAGCTTGGAGACATAATGCGCAATTTTTAAATTTGACAGAGCCTCCATAGTTGATACGATGAAGGGAGGCAGATGGCAAACAGTAAAGGGTATCAGAATGGACAAAATGTATGCTGGTCGCGGTCGCAGTTCCTCGGGCGGAGTACACATGCCCAGATCGCTATAATAAGGAGGAAGCTATCGATCAGGATCAAGACGTTTACGCTGATTGATTGTAGTTCCTCTGAAATCGCAACGACATAACAGGGATGGAGGGAGGAGGAGACAAGCGAGATCATCGGCGGCCCTGGAAGCATTTACACGGAGGATGGGGATGCTTGTGTGGTTTATATACTGGTTGTATAGTTCCCCATCGATTTGATCTGCCCGGGAGAGATTCTCCGCCCAACACGGGCAGCTCCCAGTATGACATCTGCACTACAGACGTCAGTCGTCTTCCCGCAGAACCCAGTTGAACCAAGATCCCGGAAGATCAAGCAGAAACATGGCTTACTGCTGCCCAATGACACGAGCAGGGAACTTGTCTTCTATCAATATCGCTCGCGATCATGTTAGTGGAACCGGTCCTCTTGCCTGGTTGCCGTCCGCTGCTGTTGTCGAGCTGCTTCCGTAACCGTTTGGACAAGATTCTACCAACGGTGAATTTGACACTCAGCGATCTAGATAGTATTTTCCCGGTATTTGATTTGATCATCGCCGTGGAGGGTATCCAAGAACCGCCATCACCGACCACAGGGACAGCCGTCCAAGTTTTCAAACTCTCGTCCGTTGGTTCCAGATATTGGCTTTATTATTGTGGTGTAACCGGTCGCATGTGTTCGCCCCTCGATGGACCATAGAGAACAGGCTACTGGGAAGCTCACGAAGTTGGAGGGCGACTCCTTGCGACATCCCGTCAACTCCTCTCCCTATCAGCAGCTCTGATGTCTGATAAATATGGAGAATCCTGGTTTATCTTGCTCGGATAGCTACCAGCCGTTCCTGCGTACTGCTGATTATAACAACCTTGCCCAGGGAGGCGCGTGAACATTCAGCCGGGGTTAAGGAAGCTTTGGAGTGAATCCCGGCGCTTTGGAGGAATACAAACAGTTGAACCTTGCGGTTGAGATGGAGAAAGAACATGGAAGTGGGAACCTAGTTTTCGCGCCAAGTTACAGGATAATAATGTCACAGTCCAATTGGGTAAACGCTCATCTAGACAAGATGCTGTCGCTACTCTGGAGTTGCTGGACAGATAAATATGCTATCATACATACATACATACATATCTATAGATATATGTATATATCAAGATGTTTAACCCGACCTGACGGATGGATCCATCTGGCGCAGCCTTGTTGAAGTAGCGCTATACGACGAGCTAATTTTATTATGCATATGAAGTATTGAAAATTCGTTTCATTCCTTTATATGTACCATGTACCCACAATGATATCACACAACCTAGCCAAATCACCCATGATTCCACTTCCCAAACCGCACGTAATCTTCATATAAACTCTTAAACACCGCCCGACTCGACGAGTCCATCGCCGCATTCATACCCCTCATCGTCTCTTTCGACATCACATCCAAAACCGAGTAAAAGCCCGGCATCAGCGCAGCCTTCATCTCCGGCGCCAGTTGGCCTCGCAACTGACAAATGGCATACTCCATAACCAAGTACTGCAAATGCTGCCCCGCTAGACTCTTTACCTTTTTGGTATTATCTGTTAGTCCGCTATTTGATCGCTGGACCCGTTTTACCGCAGAGACCGTTGGGTCGCATAGAGTAGTTAGGAGGCGGGTAAATTGGGTTGCATGAGATGGCCTGCGGAGAAGGGAGTTGGCATTATGGCTGTTTGCCCATGGTGGCGGGGTCAATTGGGAATTAGATGATCTTTGCGGTCTCGAACTGGGTGTGAAGAGGAGGCGGAGGAGGCGCTGCATGACTGGTAGGACAAGATGGAATCTTCCGCTGAGCTTTTGTCGGTATTGGCCAAAAACGAGGCCGAGAAGCTGACAGATGCGTGTGTAAAGAACCCCTGCGTACTCCCCTGTAATTCTGGGCCCCTGCGTAGATATTACGATTGCAATTGTGCCTAGGGTGTTGTCGATGTTCCATTGTGTGATAGACCGAGACCGGTTACGGAGGAGCATTTCTATGCACTCTGTTGCGAGAGAGAATCGTTCAATTGCCGTAGCTTCGATAAGGCATTGTAATAACGCAGTGAAGAGGGCAGACAGCTCCTTTGATGTTTGGGTATCTTGGTCTTCAACGGGCTCAAAACAAGAGATGACAACGCCTGTCAGTAGAAGTCGATGAGCAGCATCTTGGCCCGCGAAGCCTGACTCGCGAATTTGGCGTACAAAACGGACGAGTTTCTTCTCTGATAGAGAGGACAATTTGTGGCGGATGTCTCGCAAAAGCATCTGTTGTTCCTCGCCATATAATTGATCAATAGGGAATAACGAAAGAGACTGCATCATTATATGCTCAAGGTCTTTGCCAGGCTTCTGGGACGACACGAGCCGGCGTTTGGCAAGCCTTTTAGTGTGGATGTCATCGCTAACTGTGGTCAATCGCTCCTCAACTTTACGTATGGTCTTCCGCGCTTCTTGATTCGTCTTCATCATGTCTCCAAAATCTTCCAGAGCATTCAAAAGGCCGGTTAACGCGTTCACACCCAGCAGCTCCCTGTCCTTTTTCATGTTTTGCTCGAAAGACCGTAAATCAGAGATGAGGATGTTTAACACTTTCTCGCGCAGCGCATTCAAAGTTTCAACTTTGAGGTTACCGTCGAAGTGCTCATGATGATTGTGAAGCGCTCCTAGAGATAACACAAGCATAAAAAACTCCATGTTATCGAAACTGGCGTAGTCGTATTTTTGTACTACTGCGGATACTTTGTCAAATGTTTTCTGAAAATATGAATGTCGTTGAGCCTCGGACGAGACTAGGACCCGATCGATGATTGCTTTGTGGAGCTGGCGGAACGATTGGAATGGGAGCATGGTCGACGAAGAATCCTCCTTTGAGAGGGAAATAGCATTTGAAAGTTTCCATGGCTCTTCGCAATCGCTGGTGATTTGGGCTGACGATTTAGGTAAACCTGCCAGCCTTGTCATCAAGGTTAGGATATCAGTACGCAATGTCCTGGAGCTTAATTGCCCTGTAAGCATCGTTTGTTGGAGGAAATCTAAGAGCATTCCCCTCTGGTGGCGTGGAATCAACCGAGTTGGGACGCCCAGGAGGCTCTCAATTGAGAGATGCCAGGGGTTGTTTTTCTCTTTCAGGTGATGTAAAATCGTATTTACAAGATCGTAAACCGCTGCAGGCGTCTCAAGTAGCCACTCGTTAGAGGTCATCGATTGCCATATTTCGACCAACTGACTTTCAAGGTTCGAACCCACTGACGCTTGCCTCGAAAGGCGTGTCGAAGTATAAAGTTCGGAGCGTTCAACTGACGTGAGCAGGCTGTTAAATAGCGCGGCCCGGCTCTCAGATGTTAGGCGTGAAACAGCCAACGGCGTTGCCAGTAAGACAACAAGATAACCAACACAAACAGCCTCAGGAGAGGTCATAGTGTCGACTCGACCGTCCCATGCTGGTCCTGCAGATTTCACAACCTGGTTAAACGCGGGTGCAATTCGCGGGATTATTTCGTTCAAATACTGGATATGCTTGGCGCTGTCTGCCCTGCCTGCAACTAGAACCACAAGTTTAAAAGCTTCAAATGCTTCAAGACAATTATTCGTAGATATATTGGTGGTGGACCCCTGATTATGGAAGCTCTGCAGCAGGTCAACTGCTTTAGGTAACAGGGTCGTGCTAAGGTCCATAGAACCATCATCTGTGTACGAGGAGAGCCGATTAACAAAACGCTGAGAAAGACGCCATAGCCGCCACCCCCAGTCCAGCTTCCATTGCGAAGAGATCAAGTCGGATATTATACCGAAGGCTTGTACCAAGGATTTGCCCTCTAACATAGAGTCGCCTTCTCGTAATTGTGGTTTCAAGATAGCGTCAAGCAATACGATATCGGCATAGTACTCAGAGATTTTCGCTTCATCGTCGAATGAGTGCTGTGTTAAAATGGTTTGCAGACGATCTTTGGTCTGATTCCCAGAGAAGAGATCCGTTATCAAAGGTCTAAATGCAGCAGCAAGGTCGTCATCCTCCCAAACAAAACGGTAGAATATATCTGCCCCGCCTAAACGAGAAGTTTCAATCCAAGCTAATTGGCCGGCCCAGATATTGAGGAATGAACCAATAGCCCTCGCACCCGCAAATCCTTTGAGCAAAGGTATAACAACGTCGTGCTTAATGACTTCATAGGTCTCATTTGGCATAATGTTTGAAACTAGAGAAAAAGATGTGATTCGGTCGATAAGGTTGCTTAGCAATTTTTCCGCCCCGTCAATTCCGGAGTTGGGGAGGAACACATCAACACCCGTCCGTATAAGTTTGGATATCAATGACCACTCGGTAGCCCGGAATTCCTCATTTTCCACAAGCCCAGAAAATCGTATCGCATATCGACTGACTGTCTTAATAGAGAGGCTTACTTGCCTTTCGAGGGTCACTTGCAAGAGGCGCTCAAGAATCGGGATATCTCTATGAGGTGTGCTCCACGAGGCGTCGTCAAATAGTGGGCAACCGGCGATAGTTGAGAGTGCCACAAAAAGCGTCTCTAGCCAGGGCGCTTCATACACTTGTCTCTTGAATGTGTCCCGAGGCACAGATCGAACGGCAATGTCCAGTAGCGTGGGCAGCAACTTGGTATTCGAGCTGTGGTCAGGCTTCTTCCAACGGGAATGTATATCTCTAAGCACACGCTTGATTTGGGTGGAATCGGGACTACCATTCGCATTCATGGTTTCGGCTGAGTAGGTGGAGAAGAATGACTGGCGAAGTGGAAGGATGAATTGCAGAACGACAATGCGTTCCAAGTTTTGTATCACCTTCGTTTTTTCAGGAGATTCAGTTCTAATTCCCCTCAGAACCATAAGTAGATGTAGTGCTTCCAATAGACAATGCGATGAGAAAGGATCCTATGTCCCAAAGTAAGTCAGCATGTCCGTAAAGCAGGAAGAAAACAACTTCAGTCACTTACATCACTCGATAAGTTGGTAGGGTCACCAAGTCGTCCTGAACTGAGGTCCCAAATCTCCAACACAGAAGGCAACGCGGGCATTAGTTGCGCGTCTAATTCCACATGCCCCTTATCTTGCTCTTCTACGACTTTCCGTGCCAATGCTAATGACTGTCCAACAATCACGGCAGCTATCTTGGACTCCCCTCTCAGGACGAGTTTCAGCTGTGAATTGCCGGTTGATCTAACCCCGGAAACCTGATCTGGTTGCGAAATAAGAGCCTTCACAATTCCCAAGACGGCACAAAACGTATCAATCCACGACCCCGCTATACCCCCAACCGGTGCCACTGAATCCAAGCCATTCTCCGCCCTCTTCCGCTTTTGGCCCCTTTTCGAGGATCCCGAAACAGGAGATTCTTGTACCGTCACACTGGATTCAGAATGTAAAGATTCCTGTAACGCAGGCCGCTCGGGGCAGGAGTTCGAGGCATCCGAAATAGCACCCAACACATCCTTCAATATAAGTAGAAACTTGTTCTCATTTAGAACAAACGCTAAAGGTTTCGTAGGTATGCGATTAAAAAGCTGTCGAAGAAGAATCCATGTTTTGACTTCTAGTCTATAGCAGTTTGACTGCAACTGTTCGTGCTGTTGTGAAGATCCCTTCAATTTCTTCATGAGCCAGCAAAGAACCCATTGCTCTTTGGGTGCGGAATGCTTCTGATCATTCTTCTTCGCTACATCCGGACCTGCTCTAATATCCGACTTTCTGCCACTGTATGAAGACGGTATATCCACCCCAATTATCCGTGCAGCTTCATGCAGCTGGCTTGCTAGACCGCTGGTGCCTTTCTCAAGCTCAAGAAGTGCCTGATGCGCGGATGGAGACTAGCAAAGGAACAAGTTAGCACTGGGTTTACTTTAGGTTCTTTTGAACGCAAGGAAGAAATGGCTCAATCCATTTATAATAAGAGAATGGCTTACCTCCAGAACCGGAGCCATAATCAAAAAAAAAATAAAAAATAAAAAAATAAAAAAATAAAAAAATAAAAATAAAAATAAATAAAAACCCTCTCAGGGTTGCGATTGTGTTGTATATATAACAGACACCTGCACCACCTTTTTCCTCTTTCAACCCGATTTTATTTATTTTGCCGTCCAACGCCGCTCCCATATTTTTCCGTTCCGAACGCATCACGAAAAAGAAACAAACAGATGTTAAACCTCCGATATAATTATAATACCAGGCCGTTTAGCCCATCCGCTGCGCCCGTCGCCCAATTGATTCCTAGATACATACCAGTAAGTCCAATTTACCTTCCGAATTGAATGCAGGCAATTCGCCAACAGAAACACTCACCAGGTTAGAAAACATGACCGACTCCAACGAAACCGGGTCCGTAGTGCCCCGATCAACCAAGCCGCTCAGCGAAGCGCTATTGAACGATAAGGTACGGACAAAGATAAAGTAACGACAGGAGATTAGTTCCCAAAAATACCTACACCTTCGATACAACACATTGACCTCTCCTCCTGTTAACATATGTTACCTCACCCCGAACGAACAAACTCAATACTAAATTCCCGGAACCGAGTCGCTAACACAATTGAATCAAAAACCATAGTGGGACCGCGCTATATCCTCCATGATCATCCGCTCATCCCTCGGCCTCTCATTCGGTGTCATTTTCTCAGTCCTCTTATTTAAGCGGAGAGCGTGGCCAGCGTGGGTTGGTCTGGGATTCGGTGCGGGACGGGCCTGGGAGGAAGCCGATGGTAAATTCAAAAATTTCCCCGTGCTATTTGCACGCCTGTTCTACATGAGCAGCGGAAAGGTTCTCCTGTCGCATCAGGGCCTATCTGCGTGATGGGATGAATATAGTTTTATCCGAATCGGCAACCACTACAAACAGCCAGCTCACCTTTCTCTCGCTTTAGAACAAATGCGGAAAGTATCCGTGCTAACTACATACATCTACACAGCATCATTCCGACGAGGCGACCAACCCCTCTATAACACAAATGCCTTCCGCCAATCGAGATCATAAAGGGTGAAGAATTGGGGGGAAGAGGTGTTCCTAGAAGCGGGAAAGATAAAAGTTGTGCCAGGGAACAGAAAGAGCCCAAATGTATAAAGGAGAGCCGGGCTTGAGGGAAATGTAATAATATTTACGTTTAAAACCATACTACTACACCACCCACTTCAAGTACTACTATAGAGGTACTTTTTGCAAAACAAACCACATCTCTAGAGTCGGCCTTGAAAAATTCCACCAGTGTTTCTCCTCACCCACTGTTTGATTGCTCTCTTGTGTTATCGACTTTCCCGTCCATACCTTTTACTATACAGTGCAGGCTACTCCCCCCCTAGATTGCTCTCTAGAATTAATTAAACAGGAATCTCTTTTAACGTAATCAACCACCTTC